>JAGFMF010011956.1:650344-668171 GCA_019455555.1 Galemys pyrenaicus
AGCCGGGATAAACCAAAGGGACCTGGGGGGGGGGGGGCAAGGGAAAGGGGAGGGCAAAGACAGGGAAGAGGCCAGAGGGTGCATGCACAAGGGACTGAGGTGATGGTGCACAGGTGAAATGGTGGTGGGTATCCCTGGGGACTACAAATGATGTCAAATATAACTAATAAAAAAAAAAAAAAAGAATCAGCTCAGTGTGGCAGGGAGGGCACATCCCTGGGGACCTCGGGCCGAGCTCTGCGCATCCGGTGTTAAGTCCTGGGGGGCCGTGTTCCTGCAGGTACGGGCGTGACCAGACAATCTACAGACACAGCTTCAGTCCAGCTTTCATCACCTCGTTTTAAAGTTGTGCGGTGAAAGTTCTGTGCTCCGTTTGGGCCACCCACCCGGAGTCGAGCCCCAGCGTGGGGTCTGGGCACAACTCTCAGCCCCGCCAAGGCCGTGACAGAGGAACACAGAGGAGCATGTCACTCCCATAAGTGACAACATTCAGGTTTTGGGTGGCTCCTCAGCTCTGCACGCCTGTGATGGCTGGGCCATTTGACAGATGTTTTTAAAATGAACACAAAGATTTTAATCTCTTGATTTGGTGATTTTGGAGAGTTTTCTGGATCTGTAACAGGTGGTCTACAGGAAAGGGAGAAGTTCCAGAATCCCAGTTCTGCCCTATGTGGGTGCAGCTAAGCAGGGGTAAAAAGATGCTGGAGAGAGGAGATAACAGGACAGAAGGAAGGGAGGAAGAAGGAAGCAGGATGGAGAGCAGCAGGAGGCGTGGAGGAGGCACGTGGAGCAGAGGGACCTGTGAAGAAGCTGCGCTTGCTCCTTGGTCCTGGACTGGCTGGAACAGACGTGGGCGAGAGACCCGTGGGGAGGTTAGCAATGGCAGCTTTCGTCTTGGTTTTGATTTTGCTCTTTTCCTCCCGGATTTGTCTGACTCTTTCTGACCCTTTTCTATGGGTGGCCACTAAAAGGTCCTTTAGACTGTGGCAGCTTTTGGGCCTTGCTTTGGGCCAATCCTATTTGACTGACTTTTACCCTCAAGGAGATGGGGAACTTTAGATGCTTAACTTAGTCACTATATTCTTTGTCCTTTTGTATTGTTCCCCAATTGTATTGAAGTTCCTTTCCACTAAAGGCCTTATATGTTTGTCTTGATGAGGCAAATGGCAGAATCCATTTAGAGAGAACAGATTTGGGGGTTCTAGGGTGCCCCTCTCCCTGCCCTGTAACAGATTCAGTAATGTGGAGCCATATTTTCTAGAGCTCAAAGACCGCTTACCTAAGAGCTCTTTTCATTTTTATAGGTTGTATGTGGACCCCAAAGACTACATTTATCCATTTTTTTCAGTCAACAGTAAATACAGTTTACTTCAGAGAGATAGTTTAACATAGTTTGTATATTATTGCTTACCTTTGTTGAAACTTTCTTCATTTCCATTTTGATGTGTTATGTTTCCAATTAACTACAGAAAAAAAAAATCATCCCTTCAAAAAAAAAAGCCCACTGAAGCAGGAGTGGTGATAAAAAGAGTAACAAGTTCTTCCATTCAAAATTATGTGGTAAAGCTAACTACTAAACAGAACTGTAGCAGTGAAGATATATAATATGAAGTATTACGTCTTTAAATGTAAATTCTTCCAAGCAGCAAGAAAGAAAATACAAAAGGAAGTACAATGACTATCTAAAGAGTTAATTTTATTGGTTCATTTGTCCCACTATACCTGTTAGAAAATGTTGTCAAACAGTAGCTTAGAAAGCCAGTGAAGCTTTTAAGTCATTTTTGAGCAAATCACGATAAGCTTACTGACAAGTAAAATGTATTTTTCCAAACTAAATGTAACGAGTATGAAATGGATGAATTTATGGATTAAAAAAATATGAGGGCCTCCCTGGTAGCACAGAGGGTTGAGAGCCACACCGTGAAGCATCTGTGCCACAGAAGCTTGAGTTCAATCCCCAGCCAGGGAGGAGACCCACATGGCACAGCAGACCTCTCCTGCCTCACCAGCTGCTCCTCTCAGCGGGGTATTTCAGTGGATCTGCCTGTTCTGCTCCACACTCTGTCTCTGTGAATCCTCTCACCTCCCACCCCTCTGGCCTGTACCCCAGCTCTCCTGTGCATAAATAATATATTTTTTAAATAATATATTTTTTAAAATGAAGTAACACTCCTCAAGAGAAAGTTCTAAAACTCATTTTGTCTCAGAGATGTTTGCACAACTACAAAGTTAATGACAAATGATTTGCTTAGAGAAAGTGTAACAAGCTATTGGCAAAATTTCCTAATCACAAGGCACACTGATTCACAGCACATGACTTGTAAGGGCCACATCAACCCTGTACTTGCCAACAAATATTTCCCTTCCAGATGGACCCCTGATGTATACAATATGAATCAGTTCAGTGTGTGTGCTTTGTGGGTTTTTTTGGATTTTATTTATTTATGCATACAAGAGCTGGGGTACAGGCCAGAGTCGTGGGAGGTGAGAGGATTCACCAGAGACAGAGCGGGGAACAGAACGGGTAGACTGAAACACACTGCTGCGGGCAGCAGCAGGCGAGGCAGGAGAGGTCTGCCACGCCATGTGGGTCCCCTCCCTGGTCAGCAGCAGGGCTCGAACTTGTGCTGCAGTGGCTGCGGTTTGCCTCATAGTGTGTTGCTTAACACAGTGTGCCACCAGGGAGGCCCCAGTGTGTGTGCCTTGTATATAAGGAAAAATGCCTGGAAATTTTCGACTTGTTTTTTTTTTTTTTTTTAAGTTATTTTTTTAAGATTTATTTATTTATGCATACAAGCACTGGGGTACAGGCCAGAGGTGTGGGGGGGGTGAGAGGGTTCACCACAGAGAGCGGGGAGCAGAACAGGCAGATCAACGGAGGTACACTGCTGAGGGGAGCAGCGGGTGAGGCAGGAGAGGTCTGCCGCGCCATGTGGGTCCCCTCCCTGGCCGGCAGCAGGGATTGAACTCGTGCTGTAGTGGCTGTGGTTTGCTTCACAGTGCGCTGCTTAACCCACTGCGCCAGCAGGGAGGCCCCTCGACTTGGTTTATGATTAAAAATTCAAGTTACAGGGCCTCCCTGGTGGCGCAGTGGGTTAAGCAACACACTATGAAGTGGACCGCAGCCACTGCAGCACAAGTTCGATCCCTGCCTCTTGCCAGGGAGGGGACCCACATGGCGTAGCAGACCTCTCCTGCCTCGCCCCGCTGCTGCCCTCGGCAGTGTGCTTCCGTTGATCTGCCTGTTCTGCTCCCCGCTCTGTCTGGTGAATCCTCTCACCTCCCGTGACTCTGGCCTGTACCCCAGCTCTTGTACGTATAAATAAATATATCTTTTAAAAAAAAAAAATTCAAGTTACAAAAGAAGATATTTTCAGGGCCTCCCTGGTGGCACAGGGGTTAAATCTCAGCGCTATCTGGCTATCCCAGCCACTGCAACACCAGGGAGGGACCCACAGGGCCTGGCACACCTCGCCTGTCTCCCCACTGCTCCCCTTAGCAGTGGACTTCAATCGATCTGCTTGTTCTTCTCCCCACTCTGGCTCTGGTGATTCCTCTAACCTCCCCTGCCTCTGGCCTGCACCCCAGTTCTTGTAAGCATAAATAAATAAAATAAATATTTTTTACAAGATATTTTCATTTATTTAAAAAATTGTTTTGTGAACTATAAGACATTCTGAAAAAGTTATCTTGGCGTCAAAATGGATAGAGTTGTAGTTTGGGGTATACAAGAACTAACTTCAGTTTTCTTCAGCGACCACTTGGAGTCAAACAGTAGTCCTCCTGATTCTCATTCAGCATAGAACAAATTAGTATAAATTGTAAATATAGTAAAATAGCAGCCAGTAACCATAATCTTTGAGAAGAAAGAGGCAAATGCGAAAACTATTTTCCTGCTATGAAGGGGAAGATGCTCTGGTGAGTTTTTAATAAGGACTGGAGCGAAAATCCCCTTAAAAAAAAACAAAAAACATTTTTTTTAAAGTTAAGCATGCAAAAAAGGGTGTATGTGAGCAATATTTTTATTGTTCTTATGACCATGAACATACCAAGCTCTAACGGCCATGCTTTCTAATCTCAAGAAGAAAGCGTCAGGATTTTGTTAAGAAAAGACCGTTGAGCAACTGCCTTGCTTGCCAAGAATTTATTATTTCCCAACTCTCGATAATTTTCTTTCTTCATCAGAGAAAAAAAAATGAATGACACATTATTGAACATATTTTAAACCACATCCAAATGTTGCAAATAAATGAGAAAAACTGCTTTTCAGGCTGAAAGCGACCCATGCGGCTGACTCTAACTCTTGCTCTCTCTTCAGCTGAGTCAAATTTCGACGTTGCTGTCTTAGGAGCTGACAAACTGCTCAAAGCTGTCTGCAGCTAGAAACCTCCATGAGACCAGATCAGTGTTATGCCAACTATTCAGAATTATTTGGCAGCTTCAGACATGCACTGTATGTTTAACAGACTCATTGTGAATTCAGATTTCCAAGTTTTGGTAGAATTAGGAAGCCAATTGTGAAGCCTGCCCTGTTACATATTTTCAGCTTACCAATATATGTTTACTATTTCTACTACTAATGTTTAACTATTAGTTACAGTAGTCATTCTGGTAAGCTGGGTTTTTAATTCCTTAAATTGGTGGTTATGGAGATGCTCCAATTTCATTAAATCTGACAGATAACAGCTGTCAGATTTAGCAAATAAAGACTATAGCTTGGCCAGTTAAATTTAAACTCTAGATGAACAACAATCATTTTTTGGTGTAAGTATGTTCCAAATTTTGCAGGTGATATATTATGCTTTGAAAAATCATTCATATTTTATCTAAGAAAACTGCTCCTAGAGGTTGACATTTTAGGAACGTTGAGTCACATTATTTTGAGGAAGGGAGAGGCTAGAAGCAGGAAATCCAGTAGGTCAACCTCCACTACAGGCATCTGGGGAAGACATTACAGGGGCGTGACAAGGGTCAATGAAACTGAAAAGGAAAGGATGGACATGAACCCCGTTGTGACGGAATAAGCAAAGCCCTCCCTTGGGCTTATGTAGGGATCTTACAATGGGGAAGGCTCTGGCTGATCTCAGCAACAGAGACACGTGCCTAGTGGAAGTTCAGCTTTGTTCAGTTGAAGTTCAGTTGCTGGAATTGCCGCTGTTAACAGCAGGTAAATATATGTTCATAAGCATTTCATAAGCATATGAAATCAAAAGACATAGCCAGGAAAGGAGATTAGGACCTACACTTCAAGTTCTGCATTCTCTGCAAAAGAGAAAACAAAAACAAAAAGGAATGAGGAGGAAAAGGACCCCCGGCTCACTGCTGGTGAGAATGCAGACTGCCCGGCCCCATGCAAAGCAATGTGCAGGTTTCTCAGCATATTGGGGCTAGAGCCACAGTGTGGGCCCCACTCATTCCTAGGCCTCTCCCAAAGCGCTCAGTAACTAGTTTGCAGAGCCACGGCATTCCTGAGTTGGTGGCGGCAGCGGCCGTAATAAGCCAGCTGTGGAAACCACCGAAGTGCCCAAGGACTCATGAGCAGCTTAAGGAAATGTGCAGTGCTGCTCGGCAGAAAGCAAAGCTGGCCTCTTGCCACCTGTGGCATCATGGATGGAACCGGAGGGAACCGCGACGTGAAACAAGTTAGAAGGACAAAGGCTGCAGGGTGTGTTACAGAGATATCGCCAAAGAGGGGGCCGTCCCATCTCCCCACCTCTACTTAACTCAGGGCGGGCGAGGGGCTCTGGGAATCTGTGTCACAGGAAGGCAGGTGGGCTGGGGAGAAGGGACTTTTGCACCCTGGTGCTGCTGGGACAGAGACACAGAAGGAGAGACACAGAGACCCTTGGAAGAGTGTGATCTCACCGACTGCCCCCTCAGCAGTGTGTTTCAGTCAATCTGCCTGTTCTGCTCCCCAATCTGTCTGTGGTGCATCCTCTCACCCCCCCTCACCTCTGGCCTGTACCCCAGTTCTTGTATGCATAAAGAAATCTTTTTAAAAATTAAAATGTAAAATTTATAATAATTTTAGGAAATATAGAAATTAAAGCTAGAGAAACACCCAGCTGCTAGCATTAATTAATCCCTGCAATGTGGGGTAATTGGAGATGTCTATCTCTTGGTATGATTTCTGGAATGTGACTTTTTATTACATTTAAAATTATAAAACACACAAGATATAACTACTTTAAAGCACATCACTAAGTGAGTAGGAGCTGATATCATGAGCCCTAAGGCTGGCTTTTCAGGCTTCAGCTTTTCCAGCCCAGGGAAGAGACACCACCCCTTACCTTCTCTCATTCTCCCACACCGTTTACGATGGTATCTTCAAGGGCCTGAGACACTTGGGGAGTGGGAAATACGTTTAACTTAATTTAATTTAATTTAATTTAGTGGAAAATGAAACTTTGAGCCTGGGGCTCCTCCTCAGTCCCCATTCTGTCCCCAAGACCTGGCATGATAGTTGACAGACACTCAGTAGGTATTTATTAATACGTAATATTATATATTAACTCTACATGTAACATTATATAATTACTTTCAGAATGGTTACTTTTTTAAGATTTATTTTATTTATTCATGCACACCAGAGCTGGGGTGCAGGCCAGAGGTGTGGGGGTGAGAGGACTCCCCAGAGACAGCGCGGGGAGCAGAACAGGTGGATCTACTGAACCCCACTGCTGAGGGGAGCAGCGGGAAGACAGGAGAGGTCTCTGCGCCCTGGGGGTCGCTCCCTGGTGGGGTGGGGTGGGGAGGTGGGCGGGGATCAGGGTCGTCGCCCGGGTGGCTTCATACTGCTGAGACTAACGGCTGCGCCACCAGGGAGGCCCGACGGTGCCTTTTATTTTTATTTATTTTTTTTTAAAGATTTTTTTTTTTTAAGATTTATTTATTTATACATACAAGAGCTGGGGTACAGGCCAGAGTCCAGGGCAGTGAGAGGATTCACCAGAGACAGAGCGGGGAGCAGAACAGGCAGATGGACTGAAACACACGGCTGAGGGGAGCAGCGGGCAAGGCAGGAGAGGTCTGCTGCGCCATGTGGGTCCCCTCTCTGGCCGGCGGCAGGGATCGAACTCGTGGTGCAGTGGCTGCGGTTTGTTTCATAGTGCGTTGCTTAACCCACTGCGCCACCAGGGAGGCCCGATGGTGCCTTTTAAAGATGTGCTCACAGTTCGAAAATTTCTGACTCGTGAAGGCTGTCAGGGCTGCAAGAATCTGCACGTCCAGCCGCGTGGCGGCTAATGCTGTCAAAGCAGCCCTGGCCCATCCGCTACCGCCTACCGCCGTGGATCCCACCTGGAGGCGTCCCTGGAGCTGTTCCTTGGCTGTGGGGCCCTGGCGGTCGTGGAAATACGCCTCCCTGGTCTAGGCGCCGGTTTAATCTAGAGCAATCGCTTTCTCACTTGCCCTGCGAGAGTCTGCAACTTGATCTGGTTTTAGTTGAACTATTCATGAAGCGTCGAGTCGGCGGGGAGGGGAGGGGAGGTGCCACCACCGCGCTCTCCGGACGGACCCAAGAGGAGAGCTGGAGGAGCGGGCCTGTCCCGTCCAGGAAGGTGGGGCCGCCAGCTGCCGGCTTGCAGGGACTAATGCCGGTCATCCTCGTGAGTCTGCCAGCACCTCCCTGCAGGCTGGGGGCTCCTGGGGGCGGTGGCTGGGTGCATGCACATTGATTGATTGATTTTGCTTAGAGCATTATTTTGAAAAGTGACGCTGTCTCTGAAGGGGGCGCCCCGCAGCGTCGCTTGGAGGACCTGTTAGCTGCGGTTCTTCGATTTTAGGGATTCTGAGACGACAGCTCCAGTGTTGTATTCCTTCACCTTCACGGCTCCCTCCAAACTACACTTATGGCCAGGAGAGAAAATAGGGTTCTTTTCAGGCGTTTTGTTTTTTAAATAAATAGAGGACAGAAGGAGAAGGAGAAGTGATTTGGGAAGAGACCAAATGCAAAGGGCGAGGCCAGCGGCGCCCCCAAGAAGCTCGGTGCCAGAGGGGCCGCCCCGCGGGACACCAGCTGGGGTCCGCGGGAGTTGGAGGTGGGGGGCTGGCATTCCCGCTCCCTCGCAGCCCGGCCCAGTTCCACATCTGCGAGAGGCTCCTGGCCCCTCCTCTCCCCTAGCCTGGCTGCTCTCACTCGGAACAGAAACCGAAGCGCCACTTTAAAAGTTCCAGGGCAAACGATCTGTTTGTAAAGCACATCTTAGCTCTACCACTTTCTCTGTGAAGAGAAGCTGTTTTGCCCACGAGCTTGTTACAGGGCAGGGAGAGGAACACCCAGAACTATTAGGGTTGCCCTGTAACAAGCTCTCAGACGAAAAACTGAGAAATCGAACCTCCAGTAACTTGTGATTTTTGTCTCTGTTCTAAAAAAAAGTTTTACCAAATTTTACTTTCGAAATGTTTTTTTCTTTAAGTTACATTGACTTTTTTAAAAGATGTATGTTATTTATTTATGCATACAAGAGTTGGGGTGTAGGCCAGAGGTGCAGGGGGAGGAGGTGTTTGTGAGAGGACTTGCCAGGGATCGAACTCCTGCTGCAGTGACTGACAATAGCTTCACAGCACAGACGCTTAATCCCTTGCACCACCAGGCCTTTCCTGTCTTGCCAACTGCTTCTCTTTAAGCCTTTTCTTTTCTCTAAAAATATCTTTTTTTCTTTTTAAAACAATTCTATGGAAGTCACGTCGGTTTATAATGCTATATATGTTGCAGGCGCACTGCATTGCACTCCAGTATGGAAACACCACATTATTATCAACACCAAATGGCTGCTTCCCATTGCCACCTTCACCTCCTTTTAACCCCCCTCCCACTCTTCCACTCAGGTTTGCTTCTCCTCCCGGTGGCTAACACAGGAACAAACAAAAGAAACCAAAACAACAACACTGAGAGTCTATGTTCAGAATCTTCTTGTTCTCAAAGGGCGCCCTCAATTTGCACAAACCTCGGTCTTGTGAAACCCGGGAGGGACCCTGCAAATGAAACTGAGAGCCGAGCCTGTCGGCGGAATGCTTGCAGCCAAAACCACCTCCACCTTTTTCTTCTTTCGGGGAGAACGTAGTTTACTTTTTGATGGACAGGGAGGAAGAGATCTGCTTATCAGGAGCATAATTAGCTTGTTGGAATTTGGCAGCTGTGAGGAGTTTGATTCCGTAGACTAGAGAACTGTGATTCAAAATTCACGTATTCAGATTTCATGAGATAAGGAGAAGCAAGATGAATCGATGCTTTCTAGTTTCCCTATATGGAGGTTTTCCGTCTCTCAGCAGCATTTGAGGCTGTTGGGAAACTCCTTGACATTCTCTCACCCTTCAGTTTCAAGCCTGTACACCCTCAGATTTTCCTGTTTATGTTTTTCCCTCTGGCTCTTTGACCTCTCTCTTCCACCACAAATACTGACATTGCTTTTTTCCTAATTCTGCTTCAGCATCTCACCTACTCCCGCGATTTTATCCCATCTTTGGCTGACTTTCAGCACCATATACCTTGCTCTCAGTTTTTCCCGAGTCCCATCCCATATTTCTTTTTTTTTTCTTAAAGATTTATTTATGTATACAAGCACTGGGGTACAGTCCAGAGGTGTAGGGGGTGAGAAGATTCACCAGAGACAGAACAGGCAGATTAACTGAAACACACTGCTGAGGGAAGCAGCAGGTAGGCAGGAGAGGTCTGCTGCGCCATGTGGGTCACCTCTCTGGCTGGCGGCAGGGATCAAACTCATGCTGCAGTGGCTGCGGTTTGCTTCATAATTCATTGCTTAACCCACTGCGCCGCCAGGGAGGCCCCCATCCATCCCATATTTCTGCCTCGGGAACATTCCACACCGGTACCTTTAATTTCAACCTACTCTTAACCGAATCCATGATAGCGCCTTAACACATCTGCTATTCCTGAACATTTTTTTCACCTGTCCAAATTCAAGCCCCAGAATTTTCTTTATAACTTCTTCCTCCTAATAACATGCAATTTTTATAAATCATGTCAAATGTGTGTGGACAATCTCAGCTCCATTACTTCCTTTATGTTTCTCTGCTACCCTGGCTCACACCTTTGTCCCATCACGTTAAGGCTGCTCCGTTCTGCCCTCCGGGATCTGATATCACCTGCCTCAAATACATCGCACAAATTCTTGCCTGTTATTTTCTGTCTCCAGTACCTTTTACCTATTGTTGCCAGTTGCCTTCCCAAAGTATGGTTTGGAGAGTTTCCCTTCCTTCAAGCAAGAATTGCGTGTGTACAATGTGCCAGGCAATTCATTCACGGAGGTGCCCGGGCACTGAAGCCACACCATAAATGAGACAGACACAGAAAGAGCACGTCGGCCTCACGTTCCAGCTGGTCACCGGGGCACGTACCAAGGCAGGGGCTCTACTTCTAGAAAAATAAACCCAAATTCTTTGCCCTTACTTTGAAGGCTTATTATGATCTCATCTCAGCAGTAAAAATATACTATTTAAGGGCTTCCCTGGTGGCGCAGTGGGTTAAACAACACACTATGAAGCAAACCGCAGCCACCGTAGCACGAGTTCGATCCCTGCTGCTGGCCAGGGAGGGGACCCACATGGCGCGGCAGACCTCTCCTGCCTTGCCCACTGCTCCCCTCAGCAGTGTGTTTCGGACAGTCTGCCTGTTCTGCTCCCTGCTCTGTCTGGTGATTCCTCTCACCACCCTGGACTCTGGCCTGTACCCCAGCTCTTGTATGCATAAATAAATAAATCTTTAAAAAATATATATATATACTATTTAAAAGAATAATCTCAAGGGCCTCCCTGGTGTCCCAAGGGATTGAGTACTGCACTGTGGGGCTTCTGCAGCTGCTGCAACAGGTCCCTTCCCCAGGGAGGGGACCCACATGGCCTCTCCTGTCTGCCTGCTGCTCCCCTCAGCAGTGTGTTTCACTCGATCTGCCTGTTCTGCTCCCCGCTCTGTCTCTGGTAAATTCTCTCACCTCCTGTGCCTCTGGCCAGTACCCCAGCTCTTGTATGTATAAATACATCTTTTAAAAAAAAAGACATATAGACACGCTAGAATCTTCTCAGTGGCAAAAAACTAGAGAAGAACGACATCCTCTGAGAAGCAAGTAAGTGAGAAAATGATTGGGAAAATGACTCAGCAAGTACTGTATAGCTATTTTCAAACACTAAAAATCTTGTGCACGAAAAAAATGTGATGAACTAGATGATCCTAAGTTAAAAGCAGAACAGTGCTAAGGAGACAGTTTTGCTTAATGCAAAGAACTACTTTTGTGGAGCCTCCCTGGCGCCCCAGGGGTTAAGCACTACACTATGAAGCATCCACAGCCACTGCAGCTGTGTTCCATCTGCAGACGGAGAGCTGGCCCACAGGGCACAGCAGACCTCTCCTGTCTCCCCGCTGCTCCCCTCAGCAGTGTGTTTCAGTCCAGCTGCCTGTTCTGCTCCCCCACTCTGTCTCTGGTGACTCCTCTCACCCCCTGTATCTGGCCTGCACCCCAGCAATTGTGTCCATAAATATTAATAAAAAAAAAAGTAAATGCTATAGCATTTGATAGGTTCAGATAGTAACACAGGACAGGGACTACTGGTGACCTCTGAAGTAGACCCACTGCATGATCAAATCGCTTGGTCAGTAAGGATCCTTGCCATTAAAAAGTCCATCACTTTATGATCTAACATTTACATTACAACTGTGTGTTATCGGTTTGATGATCTTTTATTACACAGGTTTTCGCATTTTTTAAGTATACAAAAAAATTTTTTTTGATCTCTAAGTAAGTGGTTGTTGTTCAACTGGGTAAAAAAATTGTATTAAACTGTAACTGGCATCCTCAGCACAAGTTAGGAAATTGGTACAAGAATTTGGCTTTTCTCACCATTAGCAAACTCTGAGTGATTCTCAAATAGCCTTTTCCAATTTAAGTTACTTTATTTTCCATTTCATCTTTTTAATGTCAATAAAGCAAAGTTCTCTTGGTATTTTTGTTGTTTAGTTGCATAAATCAGTCTTTTTAAAAAGATTTCTTTTTATTTGTTTATGCACACAAGAACTGGGGTGTAGGTCCAAGGTGCAGAGTGAGAGGATTCACCAGAGACAGAGTGGGGAGCAGAGCAGGTGGATCTCCTGAGGGGAGCAGCCGGGAGAGGTCCTGGCTGGGGATCGAACTCACGCTTCAGTGGCTGGGGATAGCTTGATAGAGCTGAGACTTTACCCCTGCGCCAGCTGGGAGGGCCCGGTGCTTAAGATCTAAGTTATGGAACAACAAGTGAACTGCTGAGAACCCGGCTCAAGCAGCACAGCGTCGCGCCTGGGCCCCGTGACTGGTCAGCAGCGTGCTGGCTGCAGGAAGAGAGAGCTCTGCGCGTCGCGGGGGGCGAACAGGACTCCCGTGTTTACTGTATTTCTGCAGACGCCTCCGTACCGTTTCCCTCGGGGCTGTACCAGCGTGCATGTCCCCCAACAACGGATGAGAGCTCCTCTTTTCCTGCAGCCTCCCCAATATTTGTTTTTCTCTTATTTTTCATCTAGGCCATCCTCACAGGGCTGAGGGGGTAGCTGAGCGTGCTTTAATTTGCCTTTATCTCGTATTAAGTGATGTCTCCAGGCCATCTGGATGTCTTCTTTAGAGGAGTGTCCGTTGAGGTCCTTCACCCATTTATTAACTTGGTCATTCATTCATTCATTTCTTTGTTGTTGGATTGTGTAACTTAGACTCCACAACAAACTATGGACAATAATTTTACTCTTTTTTTTTTTTTAAAGATTTTATTTATTTATGCATATAAGAGCTGGGGTACAGGCCAGAGTCCAGGGAGGTGAGAGGATTCACTAGACAGAGCCGGGAACAGAACAGGCAGACTGACTGAAACACACTGCTGAGGGGAGCAGCGGGCAAGGCAGGAGAGGTATGCCAAGCCATGTGGGTCCCCTCCCTGGCCGGCGGCAGGGATTGAACTCGTGCTGCAGTGACTGCGGTTTGCTTCATAGTGCATTGCTTAACCCACTGCGCCACCAGGGAGGCCCCTCTTTTTTTTTTTTTAAAGATTTATTTATTTATGCACACAAGCACTGGGGTACAGGCCAGAGGTGGGGGCGGGGGGTGAGAGAATCCACCAGACAGAGTGGGGAACAGCACAGGCAGATCGACTGAAAGACACTGCTGAGGGGAGCAGTGGGCGAGGCAGGAGAGGTCTGCTGCGCCCTGTGGGTCACCTCCTGGTGGCAGCAGGGATCAAACTCGTGCTGCAGTGGCTGCAGTTTGCTTCATAGTGCGCTGCTCAGCCCACTGCGCCACCAGGGAGGGCCCAACAATAATTACGCTTAAGGGCCTCCCTGGTGGCGCAGCGGGTGAAGCAACGCACTGTGAAGCAAACTGCAGCCACTGCAGCACGAGTTCAATCCCTGCTGCCAGCTGGGGAGGGGACCCACAGGGCGCAGCAGACCTCTCCTGCTGTGCCCGCTGCTCCCCTCAGCAGTGTGTTTCAGTCCATCTACCTGTTCTGCTCCCTGCTCTGTCTCTGGTGAATCCTCTCACCTCCCTGGACTCTGGCCTGTACCCCAGCTCGTGTATGAATAAATAAATAAAATCTTTTAAAAAAAAATTACTCTTAAAATTTCAAAAAAGTCTTAGAGAAAGATTTGAAATTAACACAGAATTGGGGATCAGGACTGTTTCCCCCGACTCTCACAAGGCAGAGAACCCCCAGGGGTCCCTGGTTATGCACCCTTGCTTAGTTAGGCGTAGCTTGGAGTGCCTTTCCGGGTAGTTCCTGCTCCTGCCTGTGGCATGTATCTTGAAAGTGACTATACTCACTTCACTTCAGAAGTGCTTCTTAAATCTTGCCAATTATTCCCTTGCCAACCCTCTCTAGTTTCCACATAGTCTTGAGAAGACACATTCAGAGACACGCAAACAATTGTCTTGTCCTCTTCCGTCTAGGGCTATGACCAGCGTGAACATCTACCCGAGGGCGTAGCCGCAGCTGGACGCTGCGTGTGTTCCCATGGAGGCGCCGAGTCCATCTCGCAGCGTCGATGTAGACAAAGGCTTTGCCATCGCCCTCGTGGTCCTCCTCTTTGTGTTCCTGATAACGATGATCTTTCGGTGCGCCCAGTTGTTGAGGAGTCCCTATGAGGCCAGTTCTATAACCACAGAGCCGTCTCTGAACTGAACCGTGAAAACCCTGCTGACCTACAAACCCTGCTGAACGCCTACAAAAAAGAAAAAATCTAGAGACATCATCTAGATGTTTATGGTCCAGACTTCATAGTGTGTCACCTCCCCATTTCTCAGCCTTCTCAGCCCTGCATTGAACACGAGGCGTGTGAGGGTGACTTGAAAAATAAAAAAAGTGAAACAGTGTGTTCCTATCCAGGCAGACGGTTACCAAAGTGGGCCAGAGGTTGAGGACTGACTAAAATTGAGCCACGGTTTCAACCGTCCAGATGGCAAGGCCAGCAGAAGCCAGTCCTGTTATGAGCCTTAGCGGGACCTTCTTAGAGTGCGAGATTTTTATCAATTCTGTTACCCCTCTCAAGGGGGCTAAGCTCTGAGGTAGAACGGGACTAAGTTGACTTGAATAAACCCCTCATCTCTCGCATTCCAAATTTTTTCATGTATAAAATTACATCTAGTGGCTTAAACAATACCCTCACCCTCAACCCCTGTGAATGTTTAGGGTAGGAATGAAACTTCCTTGTTTGCAAATATAATTAAGGATCTCAAGAGAAACTCAACCTGTGTTATCCAGGGGAGACCTAACTGCAATGACAAGTGTCTCTGATTTTTTTTGAGATTTATTTTTATTTATTTATGCGCACAAGAGCTGGGGTGCAGGCCAGATACAGGGGGTGAGAGGAGTCACCAGAGACAGAGCGGGGAGCAGAACAGGCAGATTGACTGAAACCCACTGCTGAGGGGAGCAGCAGGGAGGCAGGAGAGGTCTGCTGCGCCCTGTGGGTCCCTCCCTGGCTGGGGATCGAACTTGTGCTTCAGTGGCTGCGGATGCTTCATAGTGCTGAGACCCAACCCCTGCACCACCAGGAAGGCCCACAAGTGTCTTTATAAAAGACTGAAATGTAGTGGTAGGGCTTTTTTTTTTTTTTTTTTTTTGCAGTTGTCCTTGCCATTTTTACTTATTTATTACTTTATTATTTATTTTTTTATTGAGGCTGGCTTCCTGACTGTTGACGTCCGGCCCTAGGAAGGCTTATACAGCTCGTGCCTGCCTTTCCTACAGTGCTTCTCAAGCTTTGGCAAGCAAATTACCTGGAAGTCTCAGTAAACTTCAGCTTCCGATTAGGTACATCTTGGGTGGGGCAGATATTTTAAATTCCTAACTAGTTCTCTGACTGCATATTGAGGAGCAAAGCCTCGAGGGCATTTCTGGAGTCCTGCTGCCAATTTCTACAGGGTGAATCACTGCAGCCTTCCAGGCTTCTGTTAGACTGGAATAGGGAACTCCCAGACAGCGCCGGTTCCCATTTCTCTTCACATCCCTCGTTTCCACCCACCCCACACTCACAGAAAGCTGAGCGAGGCTGCTGGCAACACGCTCAGGGCCGAGCTGCAGCTGCAGGTGCCAGGGGAGCAGAGACAGGGCCTCAGCCTTGCCGTGATCACAGAGAGGGTCACCGCACAGGAGCCAGAAGTCCAGATAGTCAAAATCAGCAAGGAACGAAGGGAATCGAAGCCAGGGAGATGCTAACCCCCGGTGGCGGGGGTGAGTGGAGGTCCAGGCAGAGGTATTGAAACCGGTCCCAGCCGGTAAGGAGCATCAGTGGGCTCACTCAAGGGCGGGGTGGAGCGTGACCTGTGCGTGAAGTCCTCAGGTGACTGTGACACCTGCTTCACTCTGACAACCGCAGCCGCTAAACAGAGAAGGCGCCTGAGTGGGACCTCAGTAAACAATACAGAAAAGACAAAGAATATAGTTACTAAATCAAGCGCACAAAGTTACCCATCCCCTCGAGGGTAAAAGTCCAGCCAAAAGTCCTGGCCCAAAGCAAGGCCCGAAAGCCTGCCACAGTCTAAAGCACCTTTCGGTGGAGAGCCAGAGTGAAGGGTCAGAAAGAGTCAGACAAGTCTGGGAGGAAAAGAACAAAACCAAAACCAAGACGAAAGCTGCCATGTTAAGCTCCCCACGGGTCTCTCACCCGCGTCTGTTCCAGCCAGTCCAGGACCAAGAAGCCAGCGCAGCTTCCTCACAGGTCTCTGCTCCTCGTGCCTCCTCCAGGTCTCCTTGCTGCTCTCCATCCTGCTTCCTTCGTCCTCCCTTTTCTTCCTCCCTTCAGCATCTTCTTATCCCTGCTCAGCTCTACCCATCTTGGGTGGGGCAGGCATCCTGGCACCTCCCCTTCTCCTGGGGACCCCCGTTACAATTATTACAACACTTCTTTAATGAAGCCAGGCCAGGGGTAGTTAGTGCAAAGACAGGGAAATGGATGAGAGCAGTGAGGAGACAGGAGGGAGTTGATACTGCTGAGTCATTAGATACACCCGCTCTCCCTCCTCGCCGAGAAGAGACTTGACTGTACTTCCTGCCCCCTTGTGGTTGAGCAGTTCCGGGCGACTCCTTCAAGCCAGAGCTGTGAGCCAGTGTCCTGAGTCACTCTTCTCACCGCTGGCACCGCGGGCGCTGGCTCTGGCACGGTGACGCCTGAGGCCTCAGCCTGGTTCCCAGTAAGAGCTCTTCATGGGCGTCCCAGTGAGGGTTATGCGGTGAGACCAAGAAATACACCTTTTTTGTTTTAGGGTTACGGCATTGTTTATTTCCAAAACATAAACTAGTTTATCCCAGTAGATACTATTTAAATCACATCCATTTTTTTTTTAAAGATTTATTTATTTATGCATACAAGCACTGGGGCACAGGCCAGAGGTATGGGGGGGTGAGAGGATTCACCACAGAGAGCAGAGAGCAGAACAGGCAGATCAAAGGAAGTACACTGCTGAGGGGAGCAGCGGGCACAGCAGGAGAGGTCCGCTGCACCATGTGGGTCCCCGCCCTGGCCGGCAGCAGGGATCGAACTCGTGCTGCAGTGACTGCGGTCTGTTTCATAGTGCGCTGCTTAACCCACTGCGCCACCAGGGAGGCCCCACATCCATTTTTTTTAAATGAAAGAATAACACCCAGTCCTAATGACACTTGGGGAAACCGGCAGGTACTTGCTAGTGGGGAAAAAACGTTTTTGAAAAGTATTTGACAGCAAATTCTAATAAAATAAAAAAGTACCTATTTTCTAAATTTAGATTCTGTCTTGGGGAATGTCTTGCACAAAAATAAAAGTACTACATCAAAACAAAATTGTTTGTTGTTGCGTTGTTGGTGGTGGCTAAAAATTGAAAGTGATCTGGATTTCTAAGTATAGGCACACCTCAGAGATACTGAGTTCAGTTCAAGGCCACCACCATGAGACAAATAGCACAATAAAGCAAGTCACAGCTTTTCGCATTTCCCAGTGTGTGAAAAAGTTATGTTTACACTACACCACAGCCTATTGCGTGGACAATCAGCATTATGCCTGAAACAGCGATGTACTTTGCTAACTATTGCCAAAAAAATGTGACGCAGAGAGTGTTAGGGGGAAAGGTCGTCCTGAAGGGATGACACAAATAGGTTTATGGACTCCAACCCCCACTCCAGACCAACGATATCCAAAAACCACAAATCCTATAAGGTCATATCAAAGAGTGGCTCACTGGGACCTGAGGGTCAAGTTAAGCAGCCAGGGTTTATTGGCATAAAAGCAGACATGTGGGCCTGGGGGTGGGGGGGGGGTCTCTCTTCGTTCGAAGCCAGCTCTCAGCGTGCCATTGGGTTCCAGCTCAGAGGAACTGGTAAGACA
>JAGFMF010011956.1:670296-683843 GCA_019455555.1 Galemys pyrenaicus
TAACAAACAGGCTGCTTACCAGCCACTCTGGGTTTCCCCAACTTAGTGCCAGCTTTTGCCTTCTCTAGGCTTTTTCAGGCTGCTTTCGGCCATCAAGGCCCACTGGCCATGACTCTATTATCATCTCCTGGGGTGTATAAACAATCATCCACCCCCAGGGTCCCATAAACAAAACATTAACCTGCCAAGTTTTCCCAGGCTTCTGGCAGGATTGTCAGTCCAAGTTCCTTAGTCCTTTCTTTGTGTCAGCAGTGGGCGAGCTCTGAATCGTGGTCCTCTTTCGGTCTGCTGCCTCAGGGGTCGTGGGCTGGTCCTCGCGGGCATCTCCTCCTTCACTTGAGGTCTTGTCCTGCAGTTCCTGGACCTGTTCACCTCCTGCACTCCTGCAGCATCTCTCGCTCTTCCCACAGCGTCCTGGTCTTCAGCCACCTCCTGTGCTGCCATTGCTCTGCCAAGTTACATGTTCGTGGCCTGCCACCTCTCAGTCCCTCCTGCAGTCTTCTTAGGGCTCCGCACCCATCTGCATCGAACCATCCTGCCGACTACGCCGATTGTAGCAGCAGGAAGGTAGCACAGGAGCAAGGTCGGGATGGTTCTTAGCAGATGGGGGTAAAGGAGTCTTGGAGCCCTCGGTGGATTTTCATGCTTTTATTGTCAGTGGTGGCCAGGTACATGACAGGCAGGGGTGCCAGGGGGCCGGGAGGCTGGCAGGCCTCGCACCCCCCAGCACATCTCATCCTCTCGGCTGCTTTCTGCTGCTGCTGCTTGTCAGTACTGTCAGCCCTGGCGTCCTCATGACGCTGCCCATTTATGCCCGTGTCCAACTCAGGTGTGCCCACTTGCGCATGCCCATCCTGGAATGCTCGCAGCACCGCAGGTGTCCATCATCACAGTGGTGGGAGGGTGGAAAGACCTAACCTAACCCTATAAGCCCTCAGGGCCTTTTTTTTTAACTGACTTTTATTATCAGAGGTAACCAGGTACCTGGCAGGCAGGGAGCCCGGGGGGCCAGGAGGCTGGCAGGCCTCGCAGCGCCCTGTGCATCTTCACTCTCTGGGCTCTCTGGCCTCTCATCTTGATAGGGGGAAGGGGCGTCCTGAATGGATGACACAGATGGGTGTGTGGACTCCAACCCCCACTCCAGACTCCTGTGTTCCAGAACAAATCCGAAAATGTGATTATTGAAGAGTGGATCACAGGGACCTGAGGGTGGAGTTAACCAGCCAGGGTGGGTATAAAACCAGAGTGGTGAGCCTTGGGCTCTCTTCCTTTGGAGCCATCTCACTTGATTCAGAGCCAGCTCTCAACGCACCATTGCATTCCAGCTCGGAAGATCTGGTAGGATATTTACGGATTTGTACCCCTCTTTTCTCTTGGTATTATTACTATTTCATTCCTCATCTCTTGTAAAACAAAATCCTTTAATAACTTTTGTTGCATATGCCTGCAGTTGGGGCTAGTTATAAGTCTTTTGAGTGCGCGGGTGAGGACCCAGCCAGGGAAACACATTTTATATCAGGTCTGCCCTGGAACACCCTCTGCCACTACTGCTGTTGCTACTTCTCACTCTTTTCTCTTACTTTTCTCGTCTCTCTGTCGCTAATGTCTTCTGCTGGCGTCCTTCTGACGCCGCCCTTATAGGCACCGTCTAAACCCAGGTGCACCCACTTGCGCATGCCCACTCAGGCACGCGGCAAGCCCTCAGGTGTCCATCATCACACCAGTGGCAACCTACATAGGGTTACCCTGTAACAAGAGGAAGTGAGCACAGTTGTGGGAAAATGACTGAAATACACTTGCCCAACACAGAGTTGCCACCAGTCATCAACCTCTACAAAATTCAGTGTCTGCAAAGCACAAGAAAACTCCTTACGCCTACATGGTTTAGTCACGCTGCGAAGTAATAGACAACTTTCAAAAAGACGAATTTTATCCTTTAGAGTGACTTGATGGCAGGCCCACGTGCTAAGGGAACAAAAACACTCAGGCGTGACCTTGTACATACAAGCCCAGAAAACTATGTTGTTTAACCTCAAGGAGGGAGGGAGGCGCAGGTAAGTGGCAAGAGCAGAGAGGGTATTATGATTTTCTTGCATTTTGATGTCCTTTCACGTCTCAAAATGTGTACATCTATTGCAATAAAACACTCAAATGAAAGAAAAGCATCTAAACCTAAGACTGCTGTCGACTGAGTATACCCACTGCAAGAACTGCCACCGCGGGGGCGGGAGGGGCGGGGCTTCCGCCCTGCTCCAGGCCACGCCCCCTCCACCGGGCAGTCGCTTCTCACTAGTGCCGCGGAGAGCTCGCCTTCACGCATGCGTAGTCGCCCGAGTCCGTCTCCGTTGCCGCCGAGTCGTCTCCGTCGGCGAGGGGCGCCCTGCGGCTTTTGGATTTGACCCCGTCGGGCTACCGTCGGGCGGGGGGCGGGGCCGGAAAGGCGCCTGAGGTTTGCTTCCGGGCTTCACTTCAGCTTGGTTGTGTCCCGCACGCTGTGTCGCCTGGCTGCCGTCCTCGCCTCGCGTCCTAACCCCTTCCCGAGACCCCCTTCCCCTGCGGTTTCGTTTTTTCCCAGGGAGGCCGACCCGTGCCTGAGGAGTGAGTCACAGTCCGGCGGGCGGGGCAGCGCTATTGTGGCCGGAAGTGGGAGGCGTGAAGCCGTCTTCACGGCGATACTTGGGTCCCGGGCTTTCTGGAATGTTTTATTTGTGGGAGGAGGTTGGGGCGGGGTTGCGTGGGCGCGGGTGGGTGGACCTCACCCTACAGTGAGTAGCGGGGGTGGGACGCGTGTGAGGAGAGGGCGCGGGAGGACAGTCCCGGCGGCGGGGCAGCGCGGCGTCTGCGAGCGGCTCCGCTCGTTTGATTGGGAAAGCGGTTATCAGCGGCGTGGGCTGCTGGGCTGCGGACTCGAGCCAGCCGCTTCCATGCCCGGGTCGCACTGCTGCTCTTTGCTTTGGGGAACCTCTCTGCTGGAGGATTGCAGACTGCAAAAGTGGATTTCCACATGGGAGCAAGTAATAAATGAGAGACTGACGAGCTGTGACCAATCCCTCACGCCTTTCCCGTATTTGTTTCCATTAGACGCAGGAGCAGAACGATCTGTTAGTTCAGGAGCGCAGTAGGTCGTCGAACGATCTTCTCCAGTAAATTGGTTTTTGGTTTCCGAAAACGTGTATCGTTCCCTGTTGCAGATTACACGTTCTGCACGCCCCCTCAAACTTGAACCTTTCTTAAGCCCTGGGCCTAAAGTATGAGATGAGAACGCTACAAGATCAGCATCGCATACCGGAAAATGGGGAGAGAGACCATGGCCTCAGATCTACCTGAGTAACAGTAGCAGAGTAGGAATGCGTTTTACCACTGGAGTTGCCCGTGGTGCTGGTCGTCACTCCAGTGGTAATTTCCCAATTACAATTTTTCTCTCCCAAGTAGAGGGCGGCAGAATGACCTCCCTCCCCGGGTGTATCGGTTTGGATGCGGCGGCTGCAGTGGAGTCTGAAGAGATTGCAGAGCTTCAGCAGGCAGTGGTTGAGGAACTGGGTATCTCTATGGAGGAACTCCGGCAGTTCATCGATGAAGAACTGGAAAAGATGGACTGTGTACAGCAGCGCAAGAAGCAGCTAGCAGAGTTGGAGACGTGGGTAATACAGAAGGAATCTGAGGTGGCCCACGTGGACCAGCTCTTTGACGATGCATCCAGGTGAAGTTATATGGGAAATTGAAGGAAATCCTTCCACTGACAAACACTTTTAAAGTACGCTTGTTCATGACATCGTGCCAAGCACTTTATACTTTACGAGATACAGATGTGTATCAAACGCCAGCCTCACAGCCACCCATGTGTAGGATATTTCTCTGTCAGGCTAATATATGATCAGTAGGGAGTCCAGGTCTTAAGTCCTATCTCATTCCTTTTTTTTTTTTTAAAGATTTATTTATGCATATAAGAGCTGGGGTACAAGCCAGAGGCATGGAAGGTGAGAGGATTCATCAGAGACAGAGTAGGGAGCAGAAGAGACAGACTGACCGAAATACACTGCTGAGGGGAGCAGTGGCCGAGGCAGGAGAGGTCTGCTGTGCCATGTGGGTCCCCTCCCTGGTCAGGGTGGAACTCGCATTGCTGTGCAGTGGATGCTTCACAGTGTGGCATTCGACCCGCTGGACCACCAGGGAGACCCACTATCTCATTCCTTCTGAACTCCAGAAACCTTGCTTTTTTTCCCCAGTAAGATCTCCTAGGGAGTGAAGATTATAAAGGTTACTATCTTCTGTAACTGAATATTAATAAGTTCCTACAGCCCTGTATCTGCTAACACCCCACCCCCCAACCCTCGAAGATTCGTATCTTGTGCCCTAGTTGTCACTGGAATACATCTTCAAATGGCAGAGTAAATAATGAAGTAGAGTTGAAAGGACTTTACCTTAGGCTTATTTTGGGCTTTGGGGGAACTACTGTGTAAATCACTAAGCGTTTTTCTTTTTTTTAAGATTGATTTATTTATGCATACAAGAGCTAGGGTACAGGCCAGAGTCCAGGGAGGTGAGTGGATTCACCAGACAGAGTGGGGAGCAGAACATGCAAACTGACTGAAACACACTGCTGAGGGCAGCAGTGGGCGAGGCAGGAGAGGTCTGCTGTGCCGTGTGGGTCCCCTCCCTGGCCAGGGATCGAACTCGCGCTGCTGTGCAGCAGATGCTTCACAATGCGGCGCTCAACCTGCTGCACCACCAGGGAGGCCCTAAACATTTTTCTATGAAAAAAGCATACTAAATTCTAAATAGAATTTGGAATATGGCCTGTTTGAGTTCAGTATACTTAATACCTACTTCTATGCTGGCTTTGACCTTTTTTACATGTGTTCCAATATTAGGGCAGTGACTAACTGTGAGTCTTTGGTGAAGGACTTCTACTCCAAACTTGGACTACAATACCGTGACAGTAGTTCTGAGGATGAAGCTTCCCGGCCTACAGAAATAATTGAGATTCCTGATGAAGATGATGATGTCCTCAGTATTGATTCAGGTAAGAATTGAGACTAGGAATAGGAAAGTCTCAGTATTGAAACTGAAACACTAGGAGATTAGCAGATGGGAGATAGAGGAAGTGAAGCGAAGCCATCATCACTAACTCCATATTCCAAACAGTTGAACTTACTCTTAAGAAAATCTAGAATGTGGTTGGTATAATAGGTGTCCTATATGAATTACTTCCTCATTGAAGTATCTTCCTGTACCCATTCTATGTCAGCTGTCCTGAACTCCCTTTCTTTTCTGTATAGGCGGCATTAACACCTATGTATAGCTATCTTGAAACAGTAGACTATTTTTGTCTATTTAACGATTTTTTATTTACTAGTTCACGTACTATAAGGTTTAATTTGAGTTTCAGGAAAATTTATGCAACAGTGCAGCATTCAGCACAATCCAATTTTAGAGCACTTGCGTCCCCTGAAGAGTCCCTTGGTGCCTGTTCGCCAAGAGTCTCCATTACACCCCCATTAATCAGGGACCTGTTTTCTTGCTGTAAAGTTTTGCTTTTTTTAGAAACGTCACATAAATGGAATCATACACTATATCATCTTTAGCGTCTGACTGCTGTGACTTAATCTTGTTGAGATTCATCCATGTTGTTGCATGTATCAGCAGTTTCTTTTTTGCTGAATAGTATTCCATTGTATGGACATACCACATGTATTGTCCATACCTCAGTTGATAAACATTTGGGTTGTTTCCAGTTTGGGGCTGTGATGAATAATCGTGCTGTGAACATTTACACATAAGTCTGTATGTGGATGTCATATTTCATGTCTCTTAGATATTCCACCTTGGAGTGGAATTGCTAGGTTTTATTGTGATATTTTAAGAAATAGCCATACACTTTTCCAAAGTGGCTATACCATTTTACATCTCCACTTGTAAAGTTAGGGTTGAGGATTCCTGGTTTCTCTACACCCTTGTTAGTGGTTGGTATTTATTTTAGTCATTTTAATGGGTGTGTAGTGGTGTCACATTGTGACTTTGGTTTATATTTCCCTACGAACTTATTTGCCGCTAAAGTGTGTTCTTTGGGAAAATACCTATTCAGATCTTTTTGCCTTTTTTTAAATTGGGCTGTCTTTTTATTATTGATTTTAGGTACAATTTATCAGCTATATAGATACAATTTATCAGCTAAATTAACATTTTCTCCTGTATGTGGTCTTCTCATTTTCTTAAATGGGGTCTTTTTAAAGAGTGAAAATTCTTAAGGTAAGGGTTGAAAGTGGTTGGTTTGTTTATGGCTATCCACTTGTTCCACTACCATTTATTGGAAATACTATCCTTTTGGAACTTTGTCAAAAATCAGCTCACCATTTATATGAGGGTCTACTTCTAGATTCTGTTGTCATATTGATCTAAAATTCAGAATGCCAATACCATCCTCTAAATTACTGTAACTTTATGGTAAATATTAAAATCACTTAGTGAAAGTCCTTCAAATTTGTATTTCACATATATTCCAAATAAGTTTTAGGATTAACTTTTTAAAGTTACAAAAAAAAAATGTATAACCCAGTAGGAGTTTTGAAAATATTTTCATGTATTTTTTAAATTTAAGTTAATGTTGGTTTACAATAGTATGTATGTCTAAGGAGGAAAGCCAAGTAGTCTGTAAGCATTAATTATGATGTGAACTATAAGACTTTGTAGATATCGTTCATCAGATTGAGGGAAGTTACTTCTATCCCTATCATAAGTGAATTAGATTTTAGATTTTGTCATCTACCTTTTGTCCACCCCCTACAGATCCCATAGCTTTTATCCTTTATTCTTTTAATAAGGTGTACTAAATGATTATTTTTTGGATGTTAAACCAACCTTGCATTCCAGGTATATCCTCTTTATGTCTTAGTGCTTTTTATATGTCAATGTATTAAATTTTACTGCGTTGAAAACATTTGTACCTCTTCATGAGGCTATTCATTTATAGTTTTATTGTGCTATCTTTGTTTGTCTTTTGTATCAGGGCAATATGGGCCTTATAAGATGAGCTGGGAAGTGTTCCCTCCTCCTCTGAGTGTGTGTGTGTTTTCTTTTTTTCTTAAATGTTTGGTAAACTCCATAGTGACGGCATCTTTGCTTGGATTTTTTTCTTTGTAGAAAGATTTTTTTAGTAAGTTTTCAGTTTCACCACTGTATATCTAGGTATAATTCTGTTTTAAGATTCATTGGCCTCCTTGAATCTGCAGATAGAAGGTTTTCATCAAATTTGGATGTGTTTCAGTCATTTTTTCATACAATGTTGTTTGACTCTCCATTATCCTTCTGGAATTCAACACATACATGTTTATTTCCATATTTATGTATGTATGTATGTCTATATTTGTGTACGTGTGTGTGTGTGTATGCATTTTTCTTCAATCTCTCTGTGCTTTGAATTGCATGGTTTCTCTATTTAGGAATCTGTATTCTAGTTTACTGCTTCTTTGCCATTTAAGGTTTGCTGTTTGGCCCACTAGTGAATTAAAAAATCATTACCAAAATCTGTGTCAATGACCTACTGCCTGTTTTCTTCTAGCAATTTTATGATTTCAGGTCTTACATTCAAGTCCTTAATCCAGTTTGAGTTAATTTTTGTGTACAGTGTAATATGAGGCTCCAGTTTCATTCTTTTGCAGGTGGCTGTCCAGTTTTCCAAGTGCCATTTATTGAAGATACTGTCCTTTCTCCATTTTATATTCTTGGGTTTTTTTGTCATAATTGACCATATGTGTGTGGATTTATTCCCACAGTCCTTATTGCTGCATTGGTCTTTGTGTCTGTTTTTATGCCTATAACATAGTTTGATTACTGTAGCTTTGTATTATACTTTAAACTCAGTGCCTTCAGCTATGTTCTTTCTTGAGATTGCTTTGGTATTTGGGTATTTCGTGACTATACAAATCTTAGGGTTGGTCATTCTACTTCTGCAAAAAATAAATGCCTTTGGAAATTTGATAGAACTTATATTGAACCTATAGGTTGCTTTCTATAGTGTGGCCATGTTAGCAGTTTTTTTCCAATCCATGAGCACAGCATATCTTACCATTTCTTTCATTGGAGAGTTCTACTTTTCAGTCTGCATACAAGTCTTTCGCCTTCTTGGTTAAATGTACTTTTAAGTATTTTTACTCTTTTTGACTTAATTATGAATGGGTCCGTTTCCCTAATTTCTTTTTCTTAGAATTTGTATTTCGTATCTAGCCACACATTAGATTTTTATATACTTACCTTGTATCCTGCAAATTTATTGAATTTTTAAAAAATTCTTATAGTTTTTGTTGGTGTCTTTAGTGTTTCCTGTATATATGTCATCTGCAAATAGTTACAGGTTTTTTTTTCCTTTCCAGTTTGGATATCTTTTATATCTTTTTCCTGCCTACTTACTCTTGCTAGGACTTAATAATACTATGTTGAATAAAAGTGGTAAGAGTGAGCCTCCTTTTCCCAACAGCAAGGAAAACAAAAGAGAACATAAACAACTGGAACTACATCAAACTGAAAAGCTTCTGCTCAGCAGAACAAACTATAACAATACTAAAATGTAAAGACGCCCTAATGAATGGGAGACAATATTTGTACACCATACATCTGTCAAGGGACTGATATCAAAGCTCTACAAGGAACCTATCCATATAACTCAACAGAAAGAAATTGGCAGAGTAACTAAACAGACAGTTCCCCAAAGAAGACACCAGTCTGCATACAGGCACATGAAAAACTGTTCATCATTACTTATCATCAATCAGGGAAATCAAGACCACAATGAAATACCATCTCACATCTGTGAGAATGGCCTATGTGGAAAAGACCAGAAACAACAAGTGCTGGCAAGTATGTGGAAAAAGGGGAGCCCGCCGACACTTTTGGTGGGAATGAAGACTGGTCCGACCCTGTGTAATGCAGTATGGATATGTCATAAAACATTGAAAAATGGATCTTCCATACAACCCAGTAATTCCATTCACAGGCATCTATCCCAAAAATTCAAATACTAATTTGAAAGGAAACTTGCACTTCTATGTTTATTGTAGCACTATTTATTATAACCAAATTTTAGAAACAACCTGCCCCCAAACAGATGAGTAAACCAAGAAGGTGTGGTGTATATAAACATGGATTATTACTCAGCAATCAAATCATACCATTTGCAGCAGTGAAGATGAGACTGGAGGGATTGAGCTAAGTGAAGTAAGCCAGAAAGAGAAATACCCGATGGAGTAGTTAATATGTAGAATATAGAATAACTAAGGATCGGATAAAGACAAGCTTTAAAATTAACTCAAAGTTGACTATAGAACAGAGTGAGGAGGGGGTGGTGGAGGGATAAAAACAAGTGAGGGAAACACAGTGGACTGTAATGTGGGATACGGCGATTGGGTGATGGGTGCATTGTGGTAGCAATACCTGATGGGGGTGTCCGAGTATCACCTGAATAAAAAATAATGACTTGGAGGAGGCACATGGAGCAGAGAGACATAGAAAACGGGAATTTTTTTTTTAAAATAATAATTCTTTTATTGACATAACATTGAAAAAAAAAAGAGCCGCCTTGTCATATTCCTAAATCTTGGCTGAAAACTTTAAGATATGAGAAGTAATTAGAATGATGAATATGTTTAGCTGTGTACTTGTCAAATAATGCCTTTATCATGAGGTAGCATATTTATACCGTCTTTGTTAAGAGCGTTCATCTAAATAGTTGTTGAATTTTATAAAATACTTTCTCTGCATTTATTGATAGTCTTTTTTATCCTTTTTTAGTGTAATACATCACATTTATTGGTATGCATATATTGAACTATCCTTGCATCCCCAGAATAAATCCCACTTAGTCATTGTATGTGATCCTTTCTATGTATTCTTGAGTTCAGTTTGCTAATACTTTGTTGAGGATTTTTACATGTATGTTCATCAGGAATATTGGCCTGTAATTTTCTTTTCTTGAGAGCCTATCTGGCTTTCGTATTAAGGTAATGATGACCTCGAACCAGTTTGGAAGCATTGCTCTCCTTTCTGTCTTCGGAATAGTTTGAGAAGGATTTATTAATTATTCTTTGAATGTTTGGTAGAATTCACCAGTGAACTAGTGAAGCCAACTAATTCTAGACTTTGATTTGTAACTCAGGCTCATGTTTCTAGTAATCCATCTTTAAGATTTTCTGTTTCTTCACGATTCAGTGTTTGGAAGTTGTATGTCTCTAGGAATTTATTTCTTCTGGGTCAGATTTGGTGATGCACAGTTGTTCATTTTAGTCCATATGATCCCCCTGTATTTCTGTACTATCAGTCTTAATAGCACCTCTTATTTCTGGTTTTATTTTAGCCCCTTTTTCTTTTGATGAGTGTAACTAAATAAAAATTTGTCAATTTTTTAAATATTTTCAGAGAATTAGTTCTTGGGTTCATGGATCTTTTGTGTGGTCTTTTTAGTCTATATTTCATCTATTTTCACTCTGGACTCCCTATTATTTCATCCCATCTGTTAACCTTGGACTTAGTCTTTTTCTGGTTCCCTGAAGTGTAAAATTAGGTTCTTTTTTCTTTCTTAAAGTAGGCATTTATTACTATGAAAAAGATCCCTCTTAGAACTCTTTTTGCTGCACTATCCTATAATTTTTGGTACACTGTATTTACATTTTCTTTTTTTTCAAGCTGGTATTTACTAATCCACTGGTTTTTTTCAGTGGCATGTTAATTTCATTTGCAAATTTTCTAATTTTCTTCTTTTAATTGATTTCTGGTTCAAACCATTATGGTAAGAAAAGATGATTGATGTTATCAATTTCATTTTCTTAATATTTCACTCGCATTGCTTCATGTTATTAGATTATTAATTACATTTGTATTTGTTGCAGTTTAACCTTTTGTTTTTAAATAATTTTTGCATAGTAGAACTGGGCTTTAGGCCAGAGGTGTAGAGGCTGAGAGGATTCACTAGCGACTAAGTGGGGAGCAGAACAGGCAGATTTACTGAAATATACTGCTAAGGGACCAGTGGGTGAGCTAGAAAAGGTCTGCTGCACCATATGTGGGTTAGTTCTTCCCTTTCTGGGGATTGAACTCAGGCTAGGGTTGATAGCGCTGAGACTTAACTCTAGACCACCAAGGGAAGCCCCATTTTGTAATTTTAAGACACATTACCTTGCTTTGCTTTTGCTTTTGCTTTTTTTCCACTTTTTTACCCCAGTTTTATTGGGAAGTAATTGATACAGAACACTGCATAAGTTTAAGGTATGCAACACAATGATTTCGTGTATGTATTTGTTACAAAATGATTATTAACATTGCCTTCGATTTGTAAATATATGTTGAAGATCTCTAAATTGGCACTCTACAATTCAGTAGCCATTGTGCATATGTGACTTATTAAAGTTATGTGATATGTTAAGGGTTTAGTATTTTCCAGAATATGTAAAAAGTCCTTGTAACTCAAGAATTAAAAGACAACTAGGGCTTCCCTGGTGGTGCAAGGTGTTAAGTCTCAACACTATAAAGCTATTGGTAGTCACTGTATCACGAATTCGATCCCTGGTCAGGGAGCTGAAGCACAGGGCGCAGCAGACCTCTCTCTTCTCACTCGCTGCTCCCCTCAGCACTGTATTGCAGTAGATCCGCTTCTTCTACGCTCTGCTCTGTCTCTGGTGAATCCTCTCACCCCACCCTTGTGGCCTACATCCCAGCTCTTACATGCATAAATAAATAAAATCTTTTTTTTTTTTTAAGACAACCCAGTTTAAAATAGGCAAAAGATTTTAATAACTGTTTCTTTAAAGAAGATAATTAGCCAATAAGGTAGTGAAAAGACGCTCAATATTTTTTAGTAGTCACAGGTATACAAATCAAAACTACTTCATAGTATTAGGATGGCTATAAACAATAAGTGCTGATAAGGACGTAGAGAAACTAGAAACTCTTAATAGTGTGTGGGGATGTAAAATGGCACAGCCCTTTTGGCAGGTCTTTTAATTTCTCAAAAGATGAAACATAATTACTATGTAACCCAACAATTACACTCCTACTCATAAATTCAAGAGAAATTAGAACATATACCCTCGTAAAAGCGTTTCTACAAATGTTTATATCAGCACTATTCACAATAGCCAAAAAGTGGAAACAAGCCAAATTTGCATCATGATGAATAAACTGATAAAATGTGGTAGAACCATACAGTGGGATATTATTGATCCACCAAAAGTATTGATGCAGATGAACCTTATGTGGTAAGTCGCATGTGGCATGGCTCCATTTACAAGAAGTGATCATAATAGACCAATATATAGAAACAGAATTAGTGGTAACCAAGGCATGGGAGAGATGGTGGACTGGGAAGTTAGTGCTAATGGGTCTTTTCTCACCCCAAAAAGAAACTATGTCCACTAGTGCGGTTTCTTATTTGGAGGAGTGATGAACATGCTGGGAATTAGATGGTTGTGGTAAGTTGTACAACCTTGTGCCTATATAAAAAAAAGTACTGAATATTTTGAAAGGGTATATTTTATGGTTTGTAAATTATATCTGAATTTTTTTTTTAGTGAAATTTAAAATTCAGATGTACTCAACACATTTCATGTGCTTAAATAGTCAAATACTAGCAGATTAGATAGGGTTTTCCTGTCATCTCAGGAAGGTCTGTTGGACAGCAGCACTCAGGAATAACATTGCTACTTAATTCATTGATTACATCTCAGTTTTCGAATCATTTCTTCTATAAGTAAATCATTATTGTAAAAACTCAGGTATACAGTGAAAACCCCGAGTCCCATAGACTACCAGTACTCCCTCCGGGTAAGCGTTCCACCTCGTGGCTGTGTGTCTTTATTGGATCCTTTTGCTACTTCTACATGTATATGTATATGTACATCTAGTTTCCAGTTACTTATGATAATCCATCTGTGATAACGCTTTTAGGTAACATAGGCCTTGATATCTTAGAAATTATTACATGTAAAAAGTCTTCTAAACGCAGAGTTTTTCTCATTCATAGGTGATGCTGGGAGCAGAACACCAAAAGACCAGAAGGTGAGTTGGGGTGGGCAAGAGAATGATCCTAAGAATATGAAAATGGCGAAAGCGTTGGCCTAACCAGTGAGTGTAGTTGTTAGCATATAACCGTTCATGCTGTTGTCAGCCCTCTGGCCTGCAGGCCTCTAACGTGATAACATGAAAGAGGCCACTTAGAGGTGCACGTGCTGAGCCCTCCGTGAGTGTGGGACTTAGCAGTGATCAGCTGGATGGTGTTCATCAAGGAAAGCTCCCGAATGCTAATCTCCGAACCAGATTTGTAAGAAAGGGTTGTTTTACCTGATAAAGCATAAGCTTTCGAGCATAGTTCATTCCATTTTGTTTTTTGAAGGAAGGTGTTTTTCTTATTCTCAGGTTATTTCTAATGCATGTTACTGTTTTAAAACTTGTTCCCCGGGCCTCCCTGGTGGCGCAGTAGGTTAAGCAACACACTATGAAGCAAACCGCAGCCACTACAGCACGAGTTCGATCCCTGCTGACGGCCAGGCGAGGGACCCACATGG
>JAGFMF010011956.1:683908-818325 GCA_019455555.1 Galemys pyrenaicus
TTCTGCTCCCTGCTCTGTCTGTGGTGAATCCTCTCACCACCCCCACACCTCTGGCCTATACCCCAGTGCTTGTATGCATAAATAAATAAATCTTTAAAAAAATAAATAAAAAATAAAATAAATAAAACTTGTTCCCCTCCTTTTCTGCCCTGCAGCTCCGTGAAGCTATGGCTGCCTTAAGAAAGTCAGCGCAGGATGTCCAGAAGTTCATGGATGCTGTCAACAAGAAGAGCAGCTCCCAGGACCTGCACAAAGGTCAGGGTTGGGAGGTGCAGGTTGGAGGTGAATTCCGACAGATTTCTTAGATAACTGACTGTGTTAGCATCTCAGAAGCCTTTCTCCACCTCTGTGGGAGTCTTTGAACACCACAAGCTATACAAGCCAGTGTAAGATATATATGACTTTGTTTTCTTTCTTGTCTGCTTAAGTCTTTCGTGTGCTGTTGTGATATGACAGGCTTGCTGTCCTAATAGCTGCCAGATCCAAGTTACACTGAGACAAACACCTTTTCACTTTTTTCCTCCACACTCTTAAATGCTTTTTCCAGTTGGAAATCAGGGAGTGGAGAATAATTCAGACTCATAAAGAGCTCTGAGGGAGGCTTTGTTTGTAGAATTGTGCTACTAATAGATGCCTTGCAAGAAAATGTTCAATAAATGCTACTTACAATTTAACAATTAGTAGATAATGTTAATAAGGAACTAGAAATTTTTTTTTAAATATATTTTATTTATACATAGAAGAACTGGGGTATAGGCCAGAGGTGAGGTACAGGGTGTGAGGGGATTCACTAGAGACAGAGCGGGGAACAGAACAGGCAGATCAATTGAAACATTGCTGGGGCCTCCCTGGTGGCTCAACCAAGGGGTTGAGCATCGCACTGTGGGGCTTCTGCAGCCACTGCAGCATGAGTTCGATCCCTAGCCAGGGAAGGGACCCACAGGTCGCAGCAGACCTCTCCTGCCTTGCTCGCTGCTCCCCTCAGCAGCGTACTTAGTCAATCTGCGGATTCTGCTCCCCAGTTTGTCTCTGGTGAATCCTCTCACCCCCAACCCCCTGCCCCTGGCCTGTACCCCAGCTCTTTTTTTTTTTTTTTTAAAGATTTATTTATTTATGCATACAAGCACTGGGGTACAGGCCAGAGGTGTGGGGGGTGAGAGGATTCACCACAGAGAGGGGGAGCAGAACAGGCAGATCAACAGAAGTACACTGCTGAGGGGAGCAGCGGGCACAGCAGGAGAGGTCCGCCGCACCACGTGGGTCCCCTCCAAGCCGGCAGCAGGGATCGAACTCACTCGAGCTGCAGTGGCTGAGCCTTGCTTCATAGTGCGTTGCTTAACCCACTGCGCCACCGGGGAGGCCCCTGTACCCCAGCTCTTGTGTGCATAAATGAATAAAATCTTTTAAAAAAAAGAAGCACTCTGCTGAAGGGAGCAGCGGGCACAGCAGGAGAGGTCTGCTGCGCCATGTGGGTCCCCTCCCTAGCCGGTGGCAGGGATTGAACTCATGCTGCAGTGGCTGGGGTTTGTTTCATAGTGTGTTGTTTAACCCACTGCACCAACAGGGAGGCCTGGAAACATTTGGTTAAAGTGAGATGTAATCAGATTACATGTAAATCAGCTGCTCACATTTTCCTTTTACCATAAACAACTGAGTCAGCTGTGCCGCGCACCTCTGCCCTTGACCAAGAGAACAGCAAAAGCGACCGCCTTTACCCTGACTGCCCTGCTGCTTCCTTTGCTTTTTCATCTCCGCCCAGTCTACGCTGCGGCTCTTTAGAGCAACCTTGCTTTTCACTCGTAGGAGCCTTGAGTCAGCTGTCTGGAGAACTGAGCAAGGACGGCGACCTGGTCGTCAGCATGCGCATCCTGGGCAAGAAGAGAACCAAGACGTGGCACAAAGGCACCCTCATTGCCATCCAGACGGTTGGTATGTTCCCGCTAGAGGGGGGCTTAGGACAAGCAGCCTGCACGCCTCCGTCGCTGTCCCCCCAGCTTTGCCTTTCGTGCCATGTAACAGCCAGGACTGACAGAAACCGATGGGCTTTTCTCCTTGTTTATCCTTCCCCATCACTCAGGGTCAGGAAAGAAGTACAAGGTGAAATTTGACAACAAAGGAAAGAGTCTGCTGTCAGGGAACCACATTGCCTACGACTACCACCCCCCTGCCGACAAGCTGTACGTGGGCAGCCGCGTGGTGGCCAGGTACAAAGACGGCAGTCAGGTTTGGCTCTACGCCGGTATCGTGGCTGAGACGCCAAACGTCAAGAACAAGCTCAGGTACGGGCCAGGCCGCTGGGTAGAGTGCAAACGAGCACAGCGCCTGCCCTGGCCAGGCCACAGTCCAGGCTCACAGTAGCCTTTGTGCTCTTGGTCCCTGCATGCTCTTAGTCCCCCAGAAACCACTTCTTTTCCTTGTGGTTCTTTCTCACGTGCACGCCCTTTTATTTTTTTAAATGGGGCAAAGTAGGCAAATGATCAAGATTGATTAATGGTGACGAAGTCGAAAGTACATGTAAAAGAGAAACGAAGCAAAGATTAAATGGTTTTCAGCAGGATAGGAATCCGGTAGTGGAACAGGAATAAGTAGCGTTGGGAAAGGTGGGGCTGTGTGAATTGGGTTAGGGGAAACCTTTAGCCCTTGGGCTGAAGAAAGATGAGCAGGAGGAAGTGAGTGACCGGAACACCTGCTGGGCTGTCCTTCTCTGTCCGTGGACTCAAGGCCGTGACGATTTCTGCAGGTCCGTGAACAGCGTTTCCCTGTTCCGTCTACCCCTCCTCACAGGTTCCTCATCTTCTTCGATGACGGCTACGCTTCCTACGTCACGCAGTCTGAGCTGTACCCCATCTGCCGGCCACGTGAGTCCCTCCTTCCCTCCTTAGGTCTCTCTTTTCCTCCTCTACCTTACTTTTCTTAAGACAATCACTTGAAAAGCCCTAATCTTGTTCCAATTTTAAGGAGCTTAAGTTAGACTACTATTTTTTAGGTGAGAGTTTTTTTTCCTTCCTCTCTGTTGCTGAGTCTTTGTAGCCAGAGTGAAGCACTGGAAGGTCACGGTTGGCGCTGGGTCGATCATATCGAATGTTTGTTTGAATTCTTCCAAGAAGAAACCCCGTGTTTATGAGACGAGTGCCTCGCCTCTGTGTGCCTGCTGTTCCTGGGTGTGCTTAGTGCGCGTGCTTCTGCCCGTCAGGGCCAGTGCGTGGGCGGTGTTGGCGCTGCCTCCCCAAGGTTACGACTTTAGTTTGCTTTTTCTCTTTTTCCCAACTTGAAAACACCAGCTGTGCCCTTGCCATCCCCTTCTCCCTGTGAGACGCACTGCCCTGCCCGCCCTCTCAGCCCCCTCTCCTTGGCACAGTGAAGAAGACTTGGGAGGACATCGAGGACGTGTCCTGCCGGGACTTCATAGAGGAGTACATCACTGCCTACCCCAACCGCCCCATGGTGCTGCTCAAGAGCGGCCAGCTCATCAAGACCGAGTGGGAAGGCACATGGTGGAAGTCGCGCGTTGAGGAGGTGGACGGCAGCCTCGTCAGGATCCTCTTTCTGGTACGTTCTCCACTGGGGTTTCAGAGGCAGCGCTCAGGGTGGGATGGTGGAGCGTAAGAGGCAATGTAAGGATGACTTTGTAGCTGCTTCACAGTTCTCCTCTTTCTTGCCCCACTGTCTGTTCGGAGTGTTACGGGTCAGGTTTTACTTTTTTGTTTCATGGCGAGTGTTAAAAACAAAATTCCTGAACTTAATCATGACACTAATCTGCCCAGTTGGCTTTTCTTCTCTAGGAATATGTTCCTGTTGCACGTAGGCACAGGGAGCAGCCAGTCTGCCCGGTCAGGGCTTTGATGGCATGATGGGACAGAGAAGGGGAACCGGAGGGCTTCATGATGCCCACGGCCTGGTTTAGCTGTTGGCGCTTCTGTGCCTGCCCTCTACTCCCTTCTCGTCCTTCTATCCGAGTGTTTCTCCTCCGAGCTGCTGCGGCCCTTTGTCCCTAAGACCTGTGACCCCGTCACACTGCTGCACTCAGCGTGAACACCGGTCTCTCTGAGATTTGAGAGAACGCATGTTTTTCCCTTTCCCATCCTGACAACTGTCGTGGGGCCGGGCACACAGCTTAGTGACTGGGTGGGGAACGCGGAACCTTCTCCCACGGAGACACATGCAGGCGCGAGGTGGACACCAGCCTGTGACGTCTGTGCCCACCCCCTCTTCCTCCACCCCAGGACGACAAGAGGTGTGAGTGGATCTATCGCGGCTCCACCCGGCTGGAGCCCATGTTCAGCATGAAGACATCTTCAGCCTCTGCGCTGGAGAAGAAGCAAGGGGGGCAGCTCAGGACGCGCCCCAACATGGGTATGTCCTGGAAGAGTCCCTGGGGGCGGCGGGGCCGGCCAGCGGAGGAAGCGACACGGTGGCGGCTGTCCTTAGCTGCCGTCCGCAGGGTGAGCGCTGTCCACGTGGCTCTAAACAGTCACGTAAAGATCCTGAACACCTGGCTTGGGCTGGGATGACCTTGGCCATCACCTCTGCTGTCCTCATGGGGATGCCCGTTTCCTGTGCTAGTGCCATCACTGTTCTCAAAAACCCAACCTGTTTCTGTGTTTATGTGTTTCTCGCAGAGTTTATGACTCATTTTTTCCCCTTGTCGTATTAGCTAGTCAAAGAACCCTTTTCTGTGAATTTGCACCAAAGTGTAGCATAGGTATTAAGTCGTCCGAGGCAAGAAGTTAGTCATACTAGCGTCAAAGTCAGGGCATACGAGTGTTCACTCGCACTCACTGGTGTGACCAGCGACATTTGTCAGTCTTAGGACTTACTCAGAGTGTCCTCGTTGCTGCTTGTTTATAACACGTAATTGTAACGTGAAGGGACCGCCGAGATGGCTGAGTCGGCCGTCCTCTTACTGGTGAGTTTCCTTTCTCCTGTAGGTGCTGTGAGGAGCAAAGGGCCTGTGGTCCAGTATACCCAGGATCTGACCAGTACCGGAACCCAGTTCAAGCCAATGGAGCCCCCGCAGCCCGCAGCCCCACCTGCCCCACCCACCCAGCCTGCCCCACCTGCCCCTCCTCTGTCACCCCAGGCAGGGGACAATGAGTGAGTGCTGCTGCTGCTTTTTTGCCAGTTTATTCTTGTGTTGTGTTTTCTGTATCCCTTACTATAGGATCTTAATCTCCTAGGAGCTTGGAAAGCCAGCTCGCCCAGTCACGGAAGCAGGTAGCCAAAAAGAGCACGTCCTTCCGGCCAGGATCTGTGGGCTCTGGGCACTCCTCCCCTACGTCCCCTGCACTCAGTGAAAATGTCCCTGGTGGGAAACCTGTGGTCAACCAGTCGTATCGGTGAGAAAACCCCAGCGCTCTGCGGATGGCAGGTGGGCCGGGTGGCTGCTGCGTCAGGGAGGCTCCTCAGCGCGAGGGACTGAGTCCTGGTTTGGCGGTGAGCGGTCTGGGCTTGAAAGCAAGATTGGACCTTGAGAGCTTGCCAAAAACAGCATAGAAATAAGTGACTAAGAGACCAGTACCTGGAAGTAAGAAGTCGCCAGAAAGTCATTTGTTAAGACTTCTTAGAATGCGGGTCATCACTGGCACAACAGAAGAGAAACCGAAACCGGTCTCTTTTCTTGAATTGGGGGATTTAGCGAGGGCATTTGTAGGACATGCAGAGAATAAAAAGTGTTAGTGGAAGACTAGACTCCTTCCCTTAACTCACAGGCAGAAACTGGAAAAAGCACATTGTTGAAAAGACAGAGTACCAGTTGGTGCAGAGAAACCAGGGCGTTAACCTGTCTGAGCTTGGTAAGGCAGGGGAAGACCTAACGCTCTTGCGTTGTCAGTAGCTTCAAGAGCACAGCTATTTGACGGATTCGCCAGCTGGAAGGGTGGTTGTGTGACAGAATTCCAGTTGCCTTCCCACCTGATAGCGTGATTCTCATTTGCAGGTCACCTGTAGGCTCAACACCTCCAGCCACAGCACCCCCAGCCCCCCCGGCCACCCCAGCCCCCCCGGCCACCCCAGCCCCCCCGGCCTTCCACGGCATGCTGGAGAGGGCCCCCGCAGAGCCCTCCTACCGAGCGCCCATGGAGAAGCTTTTCTACTTGCCTCATGTCTGCAGCTACACTTGTCTGTCACGGATCAGACCGATGAGAAATGAGCAGTACCGCGGCAAGAACCCGCTGCTGGTGCCGCTGCTGTATGACTTCCGGCGGATGACAGCCCGGCGCCGGGTGAACCGAAAGATGGGCTTTCACGTCATCTATAAGACCCCCTGCGGCCTCTGCCTTCGGACAATGCAGGAGATCGAACGATACCTTTTTGAGACTGGCTGTGACTTCCTTTTCCTGGAGATGTTCTGTCTAGATCCGTACGTTCTTGTGGACCGGAAGTTTCAGCCCTATAAGCCTTTTTACTACATTTTGGACATCACCTGTGGGAAGGAAGATGTTCCCCTATCCTGTGTCAATGAAATTGACACAACCCCCCCACCCCAGGTGGCCTACAGCAAGGAGCGAATCCCGGGCAAAGGTGTTTTCATTAACACGGGCCCTGAATTCCTTGTCGGCTGTGACTGCAAGGACGGATGCCGGGACAAGTGAGTGGGGATTGCTGGCCATACAGCCAGCTTTGCCGCGGTTGCCGTTCTTCCCACCTGTTTGCCTTCTGTCTGCACTCCTTTGCCCGCCCGCCCCCACCTCCTCCCTCACCCGGCACTCCTGCTCTACAGCCTCGTGAAAGCTGGAGGTGGCGAGGCCGGCTCTGCTCTGGCCACCTTGCAGGCCTGTCCCGTTCTGCGTTTCCTGCTCTCTGGTCGTCCTCTTCCTTTGCTCCCTCTGCCGTGCTCCCCGTGACCACTTGCATTCTCTGTCCCTCTGCCTCGTCCTGTCACACGCGTCCCGTCTCTTCCTTTCTCCCTGTGTGAAAGGACAAAAAGATCGCACTGCCTTTCCCATCCTTCTGTTGGCACTTCTCGCCACGCACCGAAGTCTCCGCTCTAGCTGTGGCCCCTTCTCTCGCGCAGGTCCAAGTGCGCCTGCCACCAGCTGACGGTCCAGGCCACGGCCTGCACGCCTGGTGGCCAGGTCAACCCTAACTCCGGCTACCAGTACAAGAGGCTGGAAGAGTGTCTGCCCACAGGGTAAGTCAGCGGGGCTGGAGCACCGGAGGCCGAGGAGCAGGTGCTGCCGCCCTTTGCTCTCAGGCGCCTCAGAGTCCCGAAAAGTGGGACCAAAGGTTGAAAAGCCGAACGTTAGCAGCTAAGCCTTACTTACTAATTTCCAGCACACGTTTCTCCCTTGGGCTTTCCTGAATGAAAACAGGGTGTCTAGTAATTTTCTTTTGTACTGAAAGATTATCTTAATTTTACAGCTATGTAAATGTGTATGCATATGTCCTAATGTTACAGGGCAGGGAGAGGGGCACCCCAGAACCCCCAAACCTGCTCTCTCGAAATGGGTTTTGCCATCCGCCACATCAAGACAAATATATAAGGTCTTTAATGGAAAGGAATTTTAGTATAATTAGTGTACAATACGGAAAGGACAAAGAATATAGTGACTAAGTTAAGTATTTAAAGTTACCCATCTCCTCGAGGGTAAAAGTCCAGCCAAATAGGATTGGCCCAAAGCAAGGCCCAAAAGCTGCCACACGTCTAAAGGACCTTTCAGTGGAGACCCATAGAAAAGGGTCAGAAAGGGCCAGACAAACTGGGAGGAAAAGAGCGAAATCAAAACCAAGACGAAAGCTGCCATGTTAACCTCCCCGCGGGTCTCTCACCCTCATCTGTTCCAGCCAGTCCAGGTCCAGGACCAAGAAGCCAGCGCAGCTTCTTCACAGGTCTCTGCTCCGTGAGCCTCCGCCAGGTCTCCTTGCTGCTCTCCACCCTGCTTCCTTCCTCCTTTCTAACATTTTTTTAGCATTTTTTTTTAATCCCTGCTCAGCTCCACCCACTTAGGGCAGAACCAGGATTTTGGAACTTCCCCCTTTCTGGGGACCACCCTGTTACACTAACAGATTCTGGTTTTACTTTAGCAAATGAGATGTGTCCAGAGAGGAGGATTAGGCAGGGGTCTGATGATGTAGGACTCTGTCAGTAAGAAGAAAAAGTAGAATCAAGTGCATGGTGTGATAAGCAATTAGAGAATATTAAGCAATTAAATGACTTATTAGCTGCCTTTTGAAGATGGAGAACAGGCCCTTGGGAAAGCAGAAGTCAAATTTGGAAGACCAATTACTAGGTAATTACAGGAACGTGCATGAGAGCCAGTGGAGTCTAAGGCTTGTAGAACAGGTGACCATGGAGGTGAAAATACAGATTTGGGATGCATTTGGGGGTCAAGCTACAGAGTGTACTTGATTGTGGAGTGGGAGGAGCAAATCAAGGACAACTCCTAAATTTTACACTTGGAATTAAGTGGAAGTTGTTGACGTGGAATACCAGAGGAGTTGTAGGTCTGAGTGAAATTCAGCTTTTGCTCTGGCCATACTAAGTTTGAGGGGCCTACAAGGCAATCCAGGTGGAAAACCAAGAAAACAGAGGTATCTGGAGAGAAGTGTGAGGTCCTGAGAACTGGGAGTCATCAGAGCAGGCACTGAAGCCTGGGAGAGCTCATCTAGTGACGCTCTGGTTCAGACAGCAGGGACCCAGCTGCGAACCCGGCTTCCAGCTTTTAGAGCTTAAGAGGAGTTGGGACCAGCACGCAAGATTGGTGGGGCAGGGCAGGGCAAGAGGAGGGGAGTAAGAGAGTGAGCCATCACATGGTAAATTGGTTTCTATGAAAATGTAAACAAGTATGGTCATCGTTCATGATGAACATACATGATTAGCAGAGAAATCAGGGAGGAGGAAAGCACCAGTGAACTGACTCAGAGTTCCTCATGCTTGAGGCATCGGTGTTTCCAAGCTGACAGGGGCACTCGGGTCCCACATAACAGGTGGAGACAGATCCCCACTGAAATACCTGTCAGTAAAATCCAACTGTCATGTCCACAGATGCCAGTTAGACAGAGGTAGTCCTGGAGGCTTCTAGAGACGCTTCTCTGGCTTTCTCAAAGTAGCACTGGCTGCTCGATGGCAGTTGAGGAACTATCCAGAACTGTGAGGGAAAATCATTTCTAACCGGGAATTCTAACCCTACATGAATCAGGGGGGGAGGGAGTGAGTGTCCAAACAGATAAAGGTCCTGGATTAGGCATAAAATACATCAGAATTTTCCGTTACTCCTTTCTCAGTAAGTTACTGGAAATGTTTACCCAAAATGAGAAACAGTCGAGAGAGAGGAAGGCTTGCTGATCAGGGAGAGGAGTGAGGGGAACCCAAGTGAGGCCGGAGCGAGGGGCTTCTGCCCGGGGGTCTGCCCGCAAGAGCGGCGGTGGCTTCAGAGCACAGGCCCCGGCCCTGATGGCTTCACCTGTTTTTGTTACTGTGGTTTTTAGTCTCTTCGGAGGAGAGTGAGACAGCCGGGGAGTCGGCGAGTGGACTTGAGCTGAGTGCGTGTTGAGAACGAAGCAAAGGAAAGATAGTCCTGGCTCAGCTGCATCGCTGTCATTTCTATTTTACTCACCAACAGTCTGAATCGTAGAACGTTTAGATTTGCTTTTCTGAGTGACAGCTGCACAGATGTTTCCTGCAGTTCTTTGCAGTTGAAATATCGCATGAGAGTATTTCCAAGTGACCACGGGTACTGTGCCCTCGCTGTGCCTCGCACTCTGCAGGCGCGGCCCGTGAACGTCGCGTTTTTTTCCTGTTGCTTGGTCGTCAGACGCTGCTCTCTGCTCCCCTCCCGCCTCCTCCACAGCTGTCCCTCATGACACCCTCCAGCCCAGGGCTCCGCCCCCCGGTGGCCCGCCGACCCCAGGCCTTCTTGGCGTCCCCGGCTGTTCCCACATCGCTGTGTCCTTGACCTGGACTTCTGCTCGGGCTCAGGCTTGCCTCCCTGGGAGACCCTCCCCGGCCACCCTAAAACTAGGTCACTTTCACCCTGTTAGTCCTCATGAGCACCCCGTTGGTGTCCTCAGAGGGTCTGTGGCAGCTTTCCTTCATTTAGCAACTTGTTTTTGTTCTGTCTCGTCTGCCTGACTGTCAGCTCCATGGGTAGGAATCTGGGGTCCCCCGTGCCACTGCAGCACCAGAGCTGCCCAGAACTTGCCCAGGCGCCCAGCCAGTACCCGCTCGGCAGACACTGCCAAATGGATGAGCGCTGCTCCGTGTAGCTTCTCTGAAGGTTCTGTACCGTTGTGATCAGACCCGCCAGCGGCGGGAAGCCGTCCTCGCTGGCAGTGTTTTATCAGAGGGTATGAGTACTGTCACCAGCCCAGCCCCACCCCAGCCCCAGTCCCCATGGGGCTTTAAGGGGTCTCGTAAACATTTCAAGGAGCGCTGACTCCGCGCTGAGTTCCGCTTGTGAGTGTTCTTGGAGAACTGTGTGCAGCGTACTTTTCTCTGGGCATATTATGCTGTAATGGCATTTTTAAAGTTTAAAAAATAGCCTCATAGGGTTCCTGAGGATGGAATAAGCACACGCATCACGCGAGGCATTACACGTACAAAACCAGAGTATGCTCCGCATGTGCTGTGCTCTTGCTTTGCCCGGAGGCCTAGGACTCCCCTGGGCGCTGGCTGCGCTGTTGTCCCTTCTCCAGCACGGGTACACCCCTTAGATCTGCAGGCCAAGAAACGCGTGGAATCCAGCGCTGAGCAAAGCAGGTAGAGCCTGAGACAGGGAACCTGAGAAGATGCACTCTCTCGGCGTAGTCGTGCTTACCCTTTAATGCTCACGGTTGCTCCATCTCCAATCAACTCCAATAGTTCATTTTAAAAACAGGTGTTAAGTTCTCAAATTAGATAAACGTTATCTCTTAGACTGTATTAGACTGTCCATGGGATGAGACCTTTTCACTCTGTCCCCGGTGTCTGGCATGGCGCTTGGGGTATGAGGAATGTTCCCTGATTTAAAAGATAAAACGGGCAAGTGAGATGGCCCAGACTCGGCTCCAAGAGGAAAGCCTGTGACTGCTGGGGGTGTTGGGAGTTACTGTTCGGACAAGGCCGCCGGCGAAGCCTCGCCAGAGCTGCTCGCCTCGCGGGTTGCTGCGCGGTCAGCTGTGGCCTCTGGAGCCTCGGGACTCTGGCACGCCCCAGGGCCCGCGCTGAGATGCCGCGTGTGACCACGCGAAGCCCATGTGCGCCGCGCCTCTGCCGCGTGTCTGCGTGCGCCACAGCGAGCGCTCCGAGGGCCGTCCGGACTTGCTGGCCTGTTTGCGGCTCCGGCAGGTGGCGGGAATCTTAACGAGCAGCAGGCGGACGTCGCTGTGATGGGACGCGAGCCTCACCGTGCCAAGGCGTCTGAGGCCTCCGGCTGCCTCGCCTCGGTGATACTGCCCTGGCCATCGTGGAGCGCCTGGCGACCCAAGGACCCTGTGCTGGCAAGCCCACCTGCCCGGACCAGGCGCAGCGTGTCCCGCTCATGAATGCGGGGGGTTCGTCCTGGACTCGGGGACCTACAGCTGCTGGGCAGCTGAAGGCCAGCACTGTGCTGCTCACTGTCACGAGTGAGTCTGACATTCGGGGCATGCCGGGAGCACGGGGTTCGTGAAGAGCCTCAGCCTGCCGGTGCTGGTGCTGGGAGGGGCGGCGCCATCTGTGCTGCCGCCTGGTGCTGGGCCTGGGCGCAGCCATGGCCCTGGCCACAGAGCCCTGAGGCACTTCCGTCCACACGCGACTGTCCGGCTTGCTCTGGACCAGGATTCAGACTTCACGCCAGCCCTGCGGGAACCACTGACCCGGACACGAGGGGTCAGGGAGCTCAGGTTAGCCTGAGCAGACCGTGCTGGTTCTGGCATCTCCACAGCCGCCTCCTTTCCCCAAGGCCCTCGGGTTTTCTACTTCTGTCTGCACATATCTGTAAAAGCGTTGACTGTAAACACTCCCGGGAACCACAGCCACACCTGCCGGGCGGCCTCTTCAGCAGCTGCCTTACCTGCCCCGATTCTTTTTTTTTTTTTTTTAAAGATTTATTTATGCATACAAGCACTGGGGTACAGGCCAGAGGTGTGGGGGGTGAGAGGATTCACCAGAGAGAGCAGGGAGCAGAACAGGCAGATCAACGGAAGTACACTGCTGAGGGGAGCAGCGGGCGAGGCAGGAGAGGTCTGATGTGCCATGTGGGTCCCCTCCCTGGCCGGCAGCAGGGATCGAACTCATGCTGCAGCGGCTGCGGTTTGCTTCATAGTGTGCTGCTTAACCCACTGCGCCACCAGGGAGGTCCACTTGCCCCGATTCTTAAGGCCGTCATAGCACGAAATCCTCAAAGCCTGAGCACCTGCTTAGAAGCTTTGGAAAGATGCCTCACTGAACATTCTGGAAGGCTGGGTCTTCAGGGAACCCTCTTGGCAGACTCCTCAAGGCGACATCAGGCACTTTTCAGTTAGCTTCGTTCTCTCACCTTCCTGCTGGCCCAAAGTGAGCCAGGACACCCCCGCTGCCCGCCCTCCACTCCCTCAGTGCTGCCGGGGGAGGCTGGCCATCTAGTTGCCGCTTGGGATACTATTTCCTCTTTTGTGAGAATCTTTGTAGGAAGTGGTACATTTCTGTACCCTCCAAAAAGAAATACGAAAACCAGTTTTACCACAAGCTTCAGTACGCCCGTCTCCGCTGTCTTTCAGCGCCTGTTAAACTGGCTTCAGTTTTTCTCAGTGTTCTAGTTTTTGCACTTATTTCTGCAAAGTAGCATGGCCTACGTACTTACTGCGTGGCTCTAACCTGTGTTTGCCTCTTAGCTTGCCTGGCGTCTGCCTAGGTGTTGGGTGTTCTGGTATTTACTGCTAGTAACTGGCGCTAGAGACACCCGTGTAAGTCATCGCCCTGAGTTACCTCTTGGGCTCTGTTCCAAACGAGTCAAAGCGTAGACAGGTGAGTAAGTCTTCACGCACAGGCCGCCACCTCACAGGCGGCGCGTGCTGCATCGCGCGGGCGTGCGCTGCGGGCGTGTGCTGGTGGCTCACGGCGCTCTCGCCTCCCCAGAGTCTACGAGTGCAACAAGCGCTGCCAGTGCGAGCCCAGCACGTGCACCAACCGGCTGGTGCAGCACGGGCTGCAGGTGCGGCTCCAGCTGTTCAAGACGCAGAACAAGGGCTGGGGCATCCGCTGCCTGGACGACATTGCCAAAGGCTCCTTCGTCTGCATCTACGCAGGTCGGTGCTGAGGGGAGAGACTGCTCTCCGGCTAGCAGACAGGGAGCGGCCCCTCAGGCGAGCGGCCTCCGGGATGGACATCTGTAAAGCACGCGGCTAGTGAGGCCCCGGGGAGGGGCGAGAAGGGTGGGTGCCGCCGGACGAGAGGTTCGGAGACGACAGCACCGCGGCCAGCGTGCCGTCGCCCCTGCATCACTGCGCCAGGGGTCTCTTGCGTGGCTGACAGTCAAGGGGGCACGAAGGGCAGAGGCAGAAACTTGCGTGCTCGGGGCACCGGGAGGCGGCGTACCGGCCAGCAGAGCGTAGCGCAGGCGTAACTCCGCTGGCAGGCGCGGTGCTGGGAAACGACTCTTCCTTCGAAAATTCTTCACACCCCTAGAAGGCGTTTAACTTTTCGTTCCAGGCAAGATCCTGACAGACGACTTTGCCGACAAAGAGGGCCTGGAGATGGGGGACGAGTACTTCGCCAACCTGGACCACATCGAGAGCGTGGAGAACTTCAAGGAAGGCTACGAGAGCGACGCCCCCTGCTCCTCTGACAGCAGCGGCGTGGACCTGAAGGACCAGGAAGACGGCAACAGTGGCACGGAGGACCCTGAGGAGTCCAACGACGACAGCTCCGACGACAACTTCTGCAAGGACGAGGACTTCAGCACCAGCTCGGTGTGGCGCCCCTACGCTACCCGGCGCCAGACGCGGGGCCAGAAGGAGAACGGGCTGTCGGAGACGGCGTCCAAGGACTCCCGGCCCCCAGACCTCGGACCCCCGCACACCCCCGGCCCTGCGCCGGCCCCGGGAGGCGGCTGCAATCCGCCTTCCTCCGAAGAGACTCCCAAGAACAAGGTGGCCTCGTGGCTGAGCTACAACAGCGTCAGCGAGGGTGGCTTTGCCGACTCTGACAGCCGTTCTTCCTTCAAGGCCGGCGAGGGCGGGGAGGGCCGCGCCGGGAGCAGCCGAGGGGAGGCCGAGAAGGCGTCCACCTCGGGCCTGGGCGTCAAAGACGAGACCGACGTCAAGCCAGCCAAGAAAGAGGTGAGCGGGGCTCGCGTGGGGCTCGCATGCGGACGCAGGGGTAAGGTGGCCCAGCCCGAGGCGCTCAGCTGGCCGGTGCTCCCGCCCCTCCACCCAGCACGCCCTGGCGTGTGTTTAAGTCATTTTGAAATTCTTTTACAAGCACTCTGCTTGTGGGGTGGGGGGCTTATCCAGTATTCCAATCGTGGAAGGTTTTGAGTGATTTTTTCGAGAACTATTTCTAGTTTTCTACGTCATTCTGCTAGAGAAACCAAGAACTGATCTTGAGTACATTTTTAAATACAACGTTGGCACTCACACATTGGCGGCCCCTTCTCCTTGTGAGGCTCTGCCGTGGCTTTTCGTGACTGCGCCACACGTGCCCTCTCGTGGCAGCGTCAAGGCCCCTACCGGGGCTTTACTGACGAGAAAGTAACTCGCTTCCAAGCTGCAGTGTGACACTCCTAGTGTAGCGCCCACTGACTGGCGTCTTCGGAGGCCACTGGAGATGAACCCTGACTGTCGGATTTGTTCCCTCGGGCCCTGCACACATTTAACCCTTCGCTTTTTTCCAGGACCCAGACGACCGAAGCAAGGTGTCACTGTAAGTGTCTGTTACCTGAGTCTGCCTTCCCCCATGCCTTCAGGAGGAGCCTGAGAAAGTCTCCTGACCCCCTTCCTCCCCCCATCAGAGTTCCTGAAAGCTCCCGGAATTACGGCTACAATCCTTCCCCCGCGAAGACCGAAGGGCTCCGCCGCCCGCCCAGTAAGACCAGCATGCACCAGAGCCGAAGACTGCTGGCCTCTGCTCACGCGCACCCTGACGTACGTGGCGCCCTCGGGCCGCTCACCTGGCCTAAGAGACGTGTGTGCCTCCTCCCATCTGCTGTGGCCGTAGCACTCTCACCCGTTGGTCTCGCCTGCCTCATTTCCCCTCACCCAGCACCCCATCTTCTCGCGCTTCGCGCTGTGGTCTCCGCCCCTTCCTACCTGGCCGTGGGTAACTACGAGCGGGGCACAAAGGGGCCCCTCCGCTCACACGCCTCCCTCGCCTTCTGCCTGCCCAGGACGTCCTGACGCTGTCCAGCAGCACAGAAAGCGAGGGGGAGAGCGGGACCAGCCGCAAGCCGGCCGGCGGCCAGACGTCAGCCATGGCGGCCGACAGCGATGACATCCAGACCATCTCCTCCGGCTCCGAAGGCGATGACTTTGAGGACAAGAAGAACATGTCTGGTAGTCTGGAAGGTTTTTGTGGGTAGTGGGAAGTAACAGTGGGAAAGTTGGGGAAACAGAAGCTCAAGAAGGGGGAACCCAGCCCCTCAGAATTAAAGCATCTCCTAGGGTGCCCCGCCTCCCAGCCACACCGTTACTGTTGGCTCTTCCTCTCCCCAGTTCCCTTTTCTTTACCCACAGTTCCCTCATCTAACCTGAATCTGCTGGTTGCAAAAGCAGTTGCCTGGGGGATCCGGCAGACTCCAGCTTATTGGTGTCCCCGAGCGACCCTGGGGGTTGAGACTGAGGGAAAGTCCAGTCTGCAGGCAGGGCCTGACCCGGTTCGCCTTCCCCTCCAGGGCCGACGAAGCGCCAGGTGGCAGTGAAATCAACCCGAGGCTTTGCGCTCAAGTCAACCCATGGCATTGCCATTAAGTCCACCAACATGACGTCGGCAGAGAAGGGGGAGAGCGCGCCCGTCCGCAAGAACACGCGCCAGTTCTACGACGGCGAGGAGTCCTGCTACATCATCGACGCCAAGCTCGAGGGCAACCTGGGCCGCTACCTCAACGTGAGCCCCTCCCCAGCCTGTGGGGCCCGCCTTAGTCCTCGCGTTTCTGCCGCCTCTTTCCTCACTGATTCCTGGTCCGCGGACCTCAGAGGCGGCTTCCTTCAAGCCTCCCTGTGACAGGGATCAGACGGCCTGTTTTCCTTCCCGCCCTCACCCCACAAGGCCAGGTTCCGTTGCCCTGGTTCTCACCCAGCCCTGTCCTCACCCCTGCAGCACAGCTGCAGCCCCAACCTGTTCGTCCAGAACGTCTTCGTGGACACACACGACCTCCGCTTCCCCTGGGTGGCCTTCTTTGCCAGCAAGTAAGAGGGAGCGGGAAGACTGGCGGGGGGAGGCAGCCCAGGGAGGGGAGGAGCGGCCCCAAGGGACGTGGGCCCGCCCCCTGCGCGCGTGACCCGGGAGCCAGCGATGTGCTGCTCTCTCCACGGCTGCTCCCCCTCAGGAGGATCCGGGCCGGGACAGAACTCACGTGGGACTACAACTACGAGGTGGGCAGCGTGGAGGGCAAGGAGCTGCTGTGCTGCTGCGGGGCCATCGAGTGCAGAGGGCGGCTCCTGTAGGCCGTGCCCCCCGCCCTCCTGACCGCGGAGCTCTGACCCCAGTTCCCAACAGAAGGGGTTCCATCAGGAGACCCCTTCCAACGTGGTGCTAGCAGGCGGGCCCCTCCACTGCCGCCTGGGCTAAAGGGTGGGAGGGGCGTCCACTCCGCCTGGGCTGGCGGCCCGGCCCCCCTGCCCGGCGCCAGCGCTCCCGACAGACGACCCCGGACAGCGCTGGTCACCGCCGCTGGTTTGCCTGTTCCTGACGTCTTTAACACCATACTCAAGCTGGGATTGTGATTCCGCTCCTCTCCCTCAGCCCCACATATTCTGAGTCTTCCAGTGAGAACACCCCTCCTTCCCAGCGGGCAGCTATCGGTAGTCTCACACCTCCTCCCCTTTTTCTTTCTACCATATGGAACTTAAAAGTGTTGCAGAACTGAGAATGGCATGAAATGACCTTAGTTATTTAGTTGATCCCCCTTCTCAATTCCTAATAGTCTCGGACACTTGTTGCCATGTTTTACTTAATCTTTAATATATTTTAATTAAAAAAAAAACAAACATTAACAGTACATTTTGGTCTGAAGTGGTCCCTCTGCTGAAATGCCAGATGCTAGCTGTATTTCTGGCTTTAAACCAAAACCCCAAATACTTAATAAATAAAAATCAAAACTAGGTGCCGCTCTGCCCCAACCCGGCTAGCCGAGAGGCACGGGCCAGAGAGGCGGCAGAAGGATCTTGGACCTGGACTAAGGGAAGGCTGGCAGAGAAGTAACACAAAACTATGGCCCCGGCGCCCCGGTGTAGCCCCCCTTTTTGGCAGAGGTAGGGCACCCCCTACACTCCGTTCATTTGTGTCTTCAGAAGAGTAAAGTCAGCTCAACTTTGGTTTTGGCCCCAGCCGGGAGCCCAGAGAGGCGAGCCTTGGTCCTTTGGCAGAGTGTGGCCCTCGGCGGGACAGTAAGGCGCAGCCCTGGCGCGAGGCCAGGGAGTCGAGGCAAATCCCAGGGCCGAGTTCTGAAGTGTAAGGAATGTGAGTTCGACCCCCTCCCCAGAGCCGAGAAAGGGAGGGCCCCGCAGCGCAGGGCCAGCATCCCCTCTACCTGGGGACAGGCCGCTCAGGTTCGGTTTGAAGGCAACTGGGTGACAAAGCAGCAGGGGCGGGGGCGGGAAAGCTTCCTCACGTTCTGCTTTCTCCTTCCTTCCTCCCCGGAAATTAAAGTGACCCCGGGGCGGGTGGGTCCTGGGCCCTGGGGTCGTCGGGGCAGCGGCTCGCTCAGGCTCACTCAGTCGTTCTTCCGGTGGCGGTTCAGCACAGGGTGGCCGTTGAGCAGGGGCCGGCCCTTGGCACCTCCCGCTGGCGCAGCCTCCTCCCCCTCCGAGCTCTCCGTTTCTTCCCGGTCGCTGCGCTCATCTTCCACCAGCTGTGGAGAGAGCAGGGTGGCAGCGCTCCCCAGTGTCCGTCCACCCAGGGCCGGGCCTCGGGCCGCTGACCCAGGAGGGAGCAGGGTGGCTCCCGGCGGGCCCCGCCTCACCTTTCCAGTTACGAACTTGTGGGCCATGCGCAGGATGAGGTAGGCCCAGAAGACGTGCAGCAGCAGCAGCACCCCCAGCATGGCGTTGAAGAAGTAGTAGCCGAAGAAGGCGGGGTAGAGGTCCAGCGGGTACACCAGGGTGCAGTGCATGATCCTGCGGGCGGCCCAGAGACCACTGACGCGGAGGAGGGGCGGGGCGGACACAGGCGGGGAGGCGAGTCCCGGTGCGGGGCGGGAGCCGCCGGCCTCACTCACCAGAAGGGCAGGATGACCAGCCGCGTGACGATGAAGACGGCGGCGAAGACGATGAAGATGTTGTTGCACATGTTCTTCCACCCCGCGTAATTAAACATCTTGGCGGACTGCGGAGGGCACCGCCTGTCACCGCGGCCCCGCCCGCGCCCCCCTCAGGCGCCCACCCCCAGGGCGGCGCCCCACCTCGAGCAGGTAGTCGGAGGCATCGTGCAGGGCCATGATGAGCGTGCCCGCGCGGATGTAGTTGGCGAACCAGGAGAAGCTGATGAGGATGATGGTGGCCACGTGGTGGATGATCTGCTCCTTGAAGTCCTGCGCAGAGACAGGCTCCAGGGACCGAACTGCCCCCGCGCCCACCGCCCCACGTCTCCAGCCGAAGCACCCAGAAAGCAGAGTGCAGGCTGTTCGCAGCGCCTCCTGGGCTCAGTGGGGGCCCGACCCACCTTGCGCTTGACGTCCGAGGCGATGCTGAAGAGAAGGGACCAGTAGAAAGAAAGTTCGATCATGTAGTACCAGTACTGGGAAGGGATGGTGCTCTGGGGAGAGGACAGGGCGGTAAGGGCCCGGCCAGCCGGGGGCCGCCTGACAAACCCAGCCTCCCACCCCTCCCGCCGCCCCCGCACCCTCTGGTGCCCACGCCAGCCCCGCCCCGCCCGATGCCAGGGGCTCCTCCTCCCCCAGGAGCAGCCAGGGCCGGCTCACCTGTATGGGGTACCCCTCCCAGACTTTTTTCAAGTCATAGAACCAGGGTTTCTGCAGAGAGATGGTGAGGAGTTACACGAAGAGGGACCTCAGTCTGTCACCCGCCGGCAGGGAAGCACGCCCGGCCCCCTGCCAGGCCCACTCACGTCCACGATGACAGCCATGCCCGCGGTGAACGCCACCAGGTAAAACGTGAATCGCCAGCTGGAAGAGTAAGCGGCACGGCTCGGAGAGGGGGACAGGCCCCGCCCAGACTGACTGCCCCTCGCCGCGGTAAGGGCCCCACAGCCACCAGCCGCCTCGGCTCTGCCGCCCCCGCCCCAGCCCCTCACCTGGCTTCTCGGAACTTCTTGAGGAGACTGGGCCGGTCCTGGTTGCGGCGGCGGCGGAACCAGCGTTCTACCTGGCGGCCCGAGAGCCCGCTCTGTCGGGACAGGAGCTCCACCTCCACCTGGACCGGGAGAAGCGCCTGAGTCCAGCCTGGGAGCCGCCCCTGCCCTCGCCCCAGAGCAGGCACCCCACCACCGCCCTCCTTTCCAGACTGGAAACTGCCAGAGCGCAGCCTGCAGTTCATACCTGTTTGGGGTGCTTGCCACCGGTCAGGTAGAAATGCTCCAAGGTGGGGTTGGGCGGTGCCCGCAACCGAGTCTTCTCCTTTACGTTCAGGAGGGCCGCGAGCGGGGTGGCCACGTAACTGGGGAGGGGAAACGGGTGAGGTGTCCACGCTGCAGGAGCCCCTCAGCTGGGAGGGGCAAGGCCTGCCAGCCCAGGCCACTCCTCCTGGGCCTCAGTTTCCCAGCAACCCCCTCTTGGATCTGGGGCTGCCCGCGGCTGACAAAGCTGCCTGTGTTCGCTGGGGACCAGGCGGGTGGAGGGAGAGAACAAACAGCCATTGAGACTCAGGGCCCTGGGGTGAGGAGCCCTCAGAAGACAATGCTGCCTTCAGTGAGGGCCACGGCAGCCAGGGGCCTGGGCGGTCAGAGCCCAGGGCCAGGGCCAGCTGAACAGCAGAGACCCGCACACCGGCTGCAGCCCGGGCAGGCCCAGGAAGGGCGGGATGCTCACAGCTCGAAGAAGTATCGCACGATGAGGAAGAGCAAGGCCAGGGGTAGTGTGACGTAAAGGTCTGAGGCTTTGGCGTAGACGCGTCCATCTCGGTCTTCTAGGTCAGCCCAGGTCAAGTTCACGGGCAGCCACAGCCGCTCCCACCAGAAGTAGTCGTACAGGGTCTGCAGCATCCTGAGTGGGAGCAGAGGGGGGCCTCAAACGGGCTGCTCCAGGGCCACAGCCAACTGGCTTCCACAGGGCCAGCAAAGGCGCGGCCGGAGACCCCGGCTCCCGGCTCGGGGTCCCCGTGACCGTGGACACATCCGTGCCCTCCCGCAATGGGGTTCTTCCCAGTCCTGACACCTGCTGCTCACAGGACTCGGGAGCGGCTGACACCCTAGAAAGGACCCCCGGGTCTCCCCACCACTGCCCCACACAAAGGGCGGGCAGGACCTGGTCGTGGAAGCCGCACCTGACAAGTCAGGCACCCCCTCCACCGCCCACTCTTGGGCCACCCCTCAGGCCCTTGCTGGGGCCCTGCCTAGAGCAGATTTGGCCGGGCAAGCCCTTCCTCCCACTTCCCCCACGGTCTGGGCGGTGGCCCCGAGGGGAAGTTAAGAGGTCAGAGCGCAAGGCTGTCAGTATCCCCAAGTGATGTGAACCCCGGGACGATGGGTGGACGAGACCAACCCGCCCGAACGCGCCTCTTTCTGGGGCACGGAGGCAGGGCAGCCGCGTGGAGAACGAGGGCAGAATGGGGACAAGGCAGGTGGGGCTGGGAGCGGGTCTTAACGCCCTTCCAGGAAACGACCCGCCGCAGGGCCTGCCCCGCAGAACCCGCAGCTCAGCGCTGCTCCGCACCCTTCGGCCAACAGGGTGGTGGTGACCGCCAGCTCCCCGCCAGGGGGGTGGTCTGTGGCTCCTGGGGGCAGCAGCTGCTCAAAGCTGAGAGGCAGCAAGGTGACCCGAGAGGTCAGCGGGCCGAGCCCACCGGGGCAGCCCCAGAACTGCACCGAGCACAGCACAGCGGGGGCCTCGGCAGCTCCTACCCCACGCTCCTGGGGGCGCAAGGTGGTGGCCTCCAGGCCGACCTGGAGATCTGAGCCCACACAGAAGGCAGCGGCCCCTCGGGAGAGCCGGGCTGTCCATTGTGAACCTGAGGCCAGTCGGTGCGGCTGGGGGAAGGCCGGGGCCTACTCAGCTCAGGCTGGCCCTCCAGCTGCCAGCTCCGCCCCCCACGGAGGCCTTGCGAAACCCCGCTCACGTCAATATCCAGTCCAAGGACTTTACCCTCCTGTCCCGTTCCTGGTCACCACTCTCCGGGAGAGATCAGAGGTCAGCGTGCCAATAAAGGAAGGGGGCTCGGCCCTGTCCTCCAGGTCAGCTCGCTCTCGCGCACTCACACTCCGGCCTCAGCTCCGGGGCACTGCCCCTTCCCCCTCTTCCTCAGCCAGAATAAATATTTAATTAGTAAAGAGACGGCAGCCTTTTGAGCTGAGCAAAATCAAACACAAGCAGCCCCGTGGAGCGCTCCCCACGCAACCACGCACACACGTGCCTTCCCTACAGGAAAGTCAGCGGAGAAGACTGAGAGACGAGACGGCTGCTCTGCGTGGAAGCACCTCTGGCCCTTCCGTCCCCCGCTGGCTCCCCCAGACCAGAGGGGGGACGCCACCCAGTCACCTGACTGCAGCCTCCAGGCCTCCTGAGGTCTCACTTCAGGGGCAGCTGGGCCAGGGCCCTACTGTCGCACCCCCGGCCCCCTCCTGAAAACTGGCAGAGAAATGAATCAGGGGCGTTTTGACAGATTAAAGGTTCGGGGGGCTGCTGGGGTCCTGGAGGATGTGGGTCCAGCCTCTCCCTGATTCCTGAGGCCCCCGAATGGCTTGGCTACTCTTAGCCCTACGGAAAAGGCAGAGCGGCACGAGCAGAAGGTAAGGCAGCTAGGCCCCCCTGCCCCAGCTCGGCCCCTCTGGCCCGCAGGGCAGGGCAGATATGAGGCTGCCGAGGCCCAGGGGCCGTGCAGACCCTTGGGCGCAGCCCCCGGCTCCCAGCCTGTGACCATGACCTCGCCCCGCTGCCCCATCCCTCCGTAAACAGGAGCGCACCCCCAGCCCCCAGTCCAGAGGCAGCGGGCACAGGACTCCCGCCCACACCCGGGTGGGAGGGGAGGCTGCGGACTGCCTCCCTCACACATCCCAGGGCCGACGCGCCTACCTCGGCGGTGGTGGCATCTTGGCACCAGCACAGAAGCGAAGGACCCAAAACACAAAGCTGCCGTCCAGGCCGGGGTCACAGCCCCACTCCCGGAGCATCTGCTCTTCAGCGAAGGGCAGCACAGCGCAGCCAGTGGCCCACCCGGCGGTCACATCCCCCCCACCAACACTGGGGGTGTGCCCTGCATGTGCCCGCGGAGGCCGCTTGGGGCGCCACTGCAAGGGCTTGGGTGACCCTCCCCCTTCCAGAGTGGGGATTTGGGGGGGCTGGCAACCCAGAGCGCTGGGGCCGAGGCTGCCCACGAGGAAGGGCCTCAGCGCCCAGCTTGAAGAGCGGAGGCGGCACCACCAGCCAGGCTGACAAAGACCTCCCCCAGACTCCAACTTCTATGGGGGGGCGCAGGACTGAAAACACCCCTTGGTGGAAAGATTATTTTCAGCAATGGCAGCGGGTCAGGAGCCACGGGAAGGCCGAGGGCATCTGAGGGCACGAGGTGTCACCGCTCAGCATAGATCCCCAAACCAAACATAGCTGGTCAGGGCCACCCCACCGGGGCCCCAACACCCCGGGACCCAGCACCCTGGGTGCAGGGAGAGCTCAGATGGGCAGATGGGGCTCAGGAGCAGGGCCCGCTGGGGTCAGTGGCTGGGGGGGCCAGAGGCTCTGCCCCCAGGGGCAGCTGGTCAGGGCCCGGGGAGGGGTGCGGATGGGCCCCTCTGTTCTCTCAGGACAGTCTGTGCTGGGCACGGTGAGCAGGGCTTGACCCGCGACGCCCCCCACCCAGCAGGCAGGCCTCCCATGAAGACGCCAATCACCAGACCCAGGTGCGACAGCGACCCCGGGGGCCACCCCATTCCTGGGGTCCTCAGAAGCCCCGACTCCTGGGCCTGGCAACTGGGGGCCCGACGCGGCCTCTGATACCGCCCGGGAGAAGCCCCAAGCCGGGAGGAAGGCCGGGCGGCCGCACACCTGCACCAGCCCGCGCGCAGCGGCCTCGGGCCAGTCATTAGCAGGCTGCGGCCCAGAAAACCAGTTGCACCAGCCGCTCCCCACCGCCGCTCGCACACACCCCATAACGGAACAGCGGCGGGGCCGGGGGCCGCGGCGGCCGACCACTCCTTCCTGCTTCCCGTTAGGCACATGCACGCTCCGGGGCCCCCCGCGGGCGCCGCGGCCGGGCCGGGCCAGGGAAACGACCCTCCGCCGCGCCGCGCTCCAGCCGCACCCGGCCAGGCCCCGGCTCCCCGTGCCGCCCGCCGCCCGCCAAAGGCGCCCGAGGCCGGCTCCCCGCGCCGCGCCGCCCGACCTGTTGCCCCGGCCTCCGCGGCCCGGGCCGCACCGCGGCGGGCGCCGGGCCAGCTGCCCTCGGGCGGCGCCGGGGCCCGGCCGCCGCCGCCGCCCTCCCCGGCCGCCGCCATGAGCGCGCGGAGGCTCCCGGCCCGCGCCTCTGCTCGCCCCTCGGCGCGCCGCGGCCCGGCCCGCGCCCCCCGCCCCCACTCCCGCGCCCCCCGACCCGCGCGGCGCGGGGCCCGCGGGGGCGCGACTCACTCGGCGGCGGGGCTCGGGCCGCGCTCGGCGTCCTGGCGTCCGCTCGGGCCCCTCGGACTGCGCGGCCTCCTCCCCGCCCCCTTCCGCCCGCCCGCCCGCGCGCCGCCCTCTTCCTCCTCCTCCCGCGAGCCCGGCCGAGCCCAGCGGGCGAGAAAGGCCGCGGCGCGGAGCCTGCGGGCTGGGCGTGGGCCGAGGCCCGCGGGGCGGAGGCCGCGGCGGGAGGGCGTGCCCCGCCAGCCCCCCGGCCCGGCCCCGCGCCCCCCGGCGCACCGGACGGGAGCCGCGGCGCGGACGCGCCCGGCCGCTCGCTCGTTCGGGGCGAGGCGGCCTCGGGACCGGGCAGAGCCCCGAGGGGCCGGCGCGCCCCGCCCGCCTCGGGACCCGCGGCCACCCCACCCGGCGCGCGCCTGGGCAGCGCCCCGAGAGCCACCCCAGCCTTCGGCCACGGTCCGAGCTCCGACCCGCGCCACCTCCGTCGGGCTAAGTTTCTGTACGAAGCGTTGCCCGGTGCGGCAAAGTCCGTGTTTCCGGAAGATGCAACATGTTTGCGCCCGGCCGGCCGGACCGAGGGGGCCGCGGCGCGCCGAGGCAGCCGGGCTGCGTGGGGGCGCCCGAGGCGCGGGCGCTCCTGTTTCGCACCTGGAGGAAACGCGGCCTTTTTTTATTGTAACAGAATCTCGGGCAGGGGCTGGCCTCGCGGTCCCGGGTCGGCTTCGCGGAGTGGCCGCCCACGCGCCCGACTGTGGCTGCCGAGCGAGCGAGCGCGGCGCCTCGGCTCTTTCTGGAGGGGCGGAGAGGGCTGACTTGCCGCCCGCCGATCCCTGCCCTCCCGCAGAGGCCCCGCGGCCCGGTCCCCCGGGTGAGCCAGGAGGCCGGCCCCCTGCTGTCCTGGCCTCCCACATGCCCCTGCCAGCCCCAGACCTGCCGAATCTCGGTTGGCTGGACTTCTGCGGGCTCTTCCCGCCAAGCTCCTCCTCAGCTGGTATCTGGCTCCGCGTCTTTTCAGCTCTTCCTATCTCTTCCTCCCTCCACCTCCCAATTCCAAAGTTCCCTCCACCTTTCTTGTGTGCCCTCCCCAGAATGCCTTCTGCTGCACACCCACACCCTTTCCAGCCGAGCTGGCATCTCCTGGCCGGCCCGGACAACCTGGGGTCTCTCACCCTGCCCACCCGCCTGGCCCCCTGGCTCCCCCGCTCGGGCTTTGGAGCCCCTTTAGGGAGCACTTTGCTAGAAGCCAGGCGCCCATTTTAAAGGATTCCTCAGGGGAACTGAAGAACAGTTAACTTTTTAAGATAGCAGAGAGGAGGGGAAGCTGGGGCAGCAGTTGGGGAACCCAGGCCTGAGAAATAAAGATAAGAGGGTGTAGCCCTGCACCCGGAGGTGGAGGGCGGTGAGCTGGAAACTGGGCCTCGGGCAGCAGGACAAACATGAGGCTTGCGGCGCTGGCCACTCAGGACACACGCCCGGGCACTGGCTGCAGGGCTGGACCTTGGGGCCTGCTGGCCCAGCCCCCCGGCCACACCCACAGTGCCCAGGCCGCCTGGGTGACTCACTTCCTCTAATGGGCCTCTGGGTGCCGCAGCTCCAGCAGCCCTCAGTGTGGCCTGGGGCACCTGGGGGGGTCTTCTGGGCCGTGACTTGGACCTGGAGGGTGGAAAGTGGGTTTCCCCAGGTCAGGCCCGAGACACAAGTGTAGGTGGTCAAGGAGGGAGGGCAGCGCGAGCCACACTCAGGGTCAGGAGTTGTGGGGAGGAGCGCTCTCTCAAGAGGGCAAACAGCCGAAAAAGAAGATGCCCGTGGTTTCCGAGGTCGGCAAGTGCGACCTGCTTGCAGAAAGCCAAGATGGAGTTGGGGGTGAAGACGAGTTCCCGAATGGTCGCTGCGGCTTTGTCTGTTACTGCCTCTCTGCCTGTGCTCCCCCAAGAGGGCCCGGACTCAGCCATTCTCAGTCCGCGGGAGGAAAACGCTGCAATGTAGGTGGGAGGCCTGGATTCTGGGTGCTGGGCCTGCCCTTGAGAAGCCGCTGGGGCTCCTCGAGCGGGCACAGTGGCCAAGGTCGTCTCTAAGATCTCCAGACTCGCTAAATGCAGACCACGGAGTGACCGGACGCACCCGGCCTGGCCCGGCTGGGCACTGTGCGGCCTGCAGTGTCCAGGGTGGGCTGGGCTGCGGCCGCCAGGAGTCTCCTGCAGAGCCAGACAGGGGGTGGCAGGAGGTGGGGCGGGGGGACTGAAGCCCTCTCTCCCCTGCAGCCTCCTGGGCGGGGGTGCCCAGGAGACACCTGAGGCCGCAGAGAGCCCAAGGGGCAGACAGGGCAGTGGGCCACGCCGCCACGTTAACCCGCCTCCTGCACCGTCGTGCGTTCTGACTCAGCGAATCCAGCGAGCAGAGCAGACGTCCACCGAGCTCTTCCTGACCCTGCCCGCCCGCCGCGGCCGCCTGGGACCCTGAAGTCCGCAGGGGGCGGCACTGGAGGTGTCTGGGAGCAGCCAGAGCCTGGGCGCCTGTGGGGGGCGGGGCACGGGGCTCAAGGGTCCCAGCGGCTGCTGCCGCCCCCTGGCGGCCAGATAGGGAACGGCACGACGGCGCTGCCCGGGGGCCGGGTCAGTTACTAGCAGGCGCCTCCTACCAAGGACAGATGAGCCTTTCGCCTTGTGTCTTGCCGCTCCGTGTTCTCCGTTCTCCTGACGTCTTCGCGAGTTAACTTTTTAATTTTAACTTAATTTTTAACAGCAGCCTATTATTTAACCACTACTATGTTAGCTTGGATGACTGGGAAACCAAGCACAAAACGGTGAAGGTAGTGGCCCAAGGTCACATCGCAGACCAGAATTCCGAATCAGGGCCTCCCTGGTGGCGCAGCGGGTTGAGCGCGCGCTGTGAAGCAGCCACTGCAGCGCGAGTTCGGTCCCTGCGGCCTGCCAGGGAGGGGACCCCCAGGGCGCAGCGGACCTCTCCTGCCTCCCCGCTGCTCCCCTCAGCAGTGTGTCTCAGTCCATCTGCCTGTTCTGCTCCCAGCTCTGTCTCTGGGGAGTCCTCTCACTCCCCCGCACCTCTGGCCTGTACCCCAGCTCTTGTGTGCAGAAATAAATCAACCTTTAAAAACAAAAGGAATTCCAAATCTCAGGACGCTGGCTCCAGATCCTTCGCTTTCGACCACTATGCTGAAACTGAGCCCTGTTTTGCAGGTTGCCAGCTGAAATACAGCATGTCCAGGGCCCTCTCTGGTGGCACAAGCGGTTCAAGGGTTCGCCCCAGCACTACGAAGCATCTGCAGCCACTGCAGCATGAGCTCCACCCCCAGCCAGGGAGGGGCCCACAGGGCGCAGCAGCCTCTCCTGCCACCTGCTGCCCCCTCAGCAGGGTGTGTCAGTGGGTCCGCCTGTTCTGCTCCCCGCTCTGTCTCTGGTGAACCCTCTCGCCCCTGCACCTCTGGCCTGCACCCCAGCTCTTGCATGCATAAGTAAATAAAATAAATCTGGAAAAAATGTTTATTGCGGTAACATTGGTGTACAACACTGTATGTGTATATTGGGAGTACAGGCTCATACTGCTCCCCACCTTTCAGGGACCGAAGACGCTGCGGCTCCAAGGCTGCCCAGGTGTCCTCGGAAGAGCACCCCAGAAAAAACCAGCTCGACCACTTGGCCAGTCAGGGTGCCCTGACCAGTGAGTCAGCCACGAGGGAGACGAGACAACGCCCTTGGCTCGGCTGTGGTGGCCGTCAGGGCGCCGAGCACCTTCCAAACAGGCTTGAGGAGGCGCTGGACTGCCACCGGGCCAAGGACATCACCCCGACCGCTCCTGGGTGCTGCCGAGGAAACTGAGTCCCACTGGCTAGTGCTAAAGGCAACTTTTCGTCATCACAAAGGGTCATCAGGCAAAACGTGACTCACAGGTCCTTTGCCTCTTGGTTTCTTTGCACTCAAGACGCAGCAGCTGGGCCCATCCCGAGGCACCTAGGCCTGGCGGTGAACAGAGGAGGCAGCCCAGAGGTGCCAGAGCCGGTGCCAGAGCCCGTGCCAGAGCGGCCTCCTGACTGGGAGGGCGGCGGGAAGGGAGCCAGCGCCTGCTCTCAGAGCCCAGGGAGCTGCGTGAGGCTCCAGCTGCGGCCCCGGGGCTCCCCGACCGTTCACCTGCTGCTCTGTGCCCCAGAGCCCCGGCCCACTGCTGAGGGGGCGTCACTGCCGCTGGAACAGCCCTGGCAGCCAGAGGTGGCAGAGCGGCCTGAGGAATGGGGACCCCAGCCTCCCGCCCGCCGTCCTGCGGGAGTGGCCCTTGAGCCCGGAACACCCTTCACATTTTTCTGTCTTGACTCCAGCCTGCTCCTGCCCCCACACAGGCCTCACCACCCCGCCAGCCAGCCCTGTCAAGGGTTCCTGGGTCTGGACCCCTCTGGAGAGGCGCCCTGCCGGTATGTGCCCCGACAGGTTTGGCTCTGTCAGCCCTGAAATCAGACCTGCCCCCAGGGAGCCCCAGAGCTGGACTTGGGGACCGAGCCCAGGCACAAAGTGCCTGTGTGTGGGGCTGGGCTGCCGCGGCGTGGGGTCCTCCCCAGGGGAGGCACCGACTAGGGGCCAGGCACAGCCTGGTCCTCGCCCACGGCTGGGAGGGGCTGGCCGCGGGGAGGCCATCTGACTGGCCGCTCAGCCACACACGCCCCTCAGGCCAGCCTGGTGACCCCGCATCTCGCCCAGCCCTCTGGTGAGAGCTGGCCAGACGCGTCTGGGGGGGCCAGGGCCACTCCGAGGGGAGAAAGGAGTCTTTCTTTTCTTCCTGAGTGCCTGGCCCGCGCCCAGGCCCCGCGCCCATCAGAGGCTGCACCCAGGCAGGTAGGCAGCAACGCGGGGCGCCTGGGGGCGGGGCGCCTGGGGCTGTCAGCTCCCACCTATAGCCCTGAGCAGACCTTGCTCCTGAGATGGGGGCGGAGGGCCTCCTCTCCCCACACCTGGCTCCTCATTCTGGCTCAGAAAGCTGCCCAGCAGGTTGATGCTGTGAGGGGACAGGCAAGGGGGCTCCTGGCTGCAGGTTCTGGGGTCCCGGAGAGACGGGAGTGCTGAAAGCCCCACCTCTCTTGCGCCTCAACAGTTGTACCATGTCAGGGAGCAGCAGGGAGATGGGCGCTTCCCTGACGCAGGAGATCCTCCGCCACCTGGGCCTGGCCAGCAAGGTAGGGGCTGCGGGCGAGAGAGACCCAACCCCGGGGGGCCTGGGGCGCCGGCCAGCCAGCCTGCAGTGCCCCTGCACTCCTACAGACGGCAGCTTGGGGGACCCTAGGCACCCTCAGGACCGTCCTGAGCTTCAGCGTGGACAAGGACGTGCAGAGGCTGCTGAGAGCCATTGCCGGCCAAAGTGAGCTCTCCCTCGGCCGCTTGGCCGAGTCCATCCATCTCACAGATGAGGAAGCTGGGGCTTGGAGCGGGGCGTGGAGCGGGGCTTGCCCAGTCACGCCGCCCATAATGCAGTCGGGATCCCAAAAGGCTCTTTGACCCCACGCGGCCTCCCGCCGCCCTCGCCTGGCCTCTGGCACTGTGCAAGGCCTGCTGGCTCCCGCTGGTCCCCGCGGGCCCTGGGAAGGAGGGCCGCTCCGGCCAGTCCTTCCCTGGCTCTGTTCCCGCCTCCTGGGGGCCTCCTGGGGGCCTCGGTTCTGGGCCCTGCCTGCAACGCCTCTGGGTCTCCCAGCCACAGCCCCCACCCCACCCGGCTCAGGTGTGGACCACGGCGCCATCCTGGACGTGCTGACCAACCAGAGCAGAGAGCAGAGGCAGCTCATCTCCAGGACCTTCCAGGAGCGCACCCAGCAGGTGATGCATGGGCAGGGGTGCAGGCAACCTGCGGGGGAGGGCGGAGGTGCGGGGCAGGGGCGGGGGGGGGCGGGGTGAGCTGCCTCCTGCCTGAGATGAAGCCCCACCAAGCCCCCCAACCTCCCAAATGGCGCCCCCGCTTGGCCTGCCTAGGACCTGCTGACCACGCTGCGGGCAGCACTGTCCGGGGCCCCGGAGTGCGTGGTGGTAGCCTGCTGCAGCCTGCCGCAGCCTGCCGCCCAGTCGGACGCCCGCGAGCTGCGCCAAAGCTTGCAGGTGGGGGGCTGGCGGGAGTCTGGGGGGCGGCACCGCAGGGAGGAAGTGACCGGCGGGGTCCCCGTCCTGTGGGGTCAGGGAGGTCAGCCGCGGCCATCCGCCCACCCGGAGTGGCCTCCGTGTCTTCCAGGACTCGCGCTTCCCGGAGGACGTGGCCCTGGAGATCCTTGCCACCCGCAGCGCCCCGCAGCTGCAGGAGTGCCTGGTGGCCTACCAGCACGGTGGGCTCCAGCTGGGTCTGGAGGGCCCCTCTGCGCCCTGCACCCCCTGGGGACCAGCTCCCCAGGGCTGTCATTAGGGGCAGGGCTGGCTGACCCGCCCAGTCTGGGCTCCAGGGCAGATTCAGGATAAGGAGAGGGGGGCCTGTGATCAGCCCAGGGTGACCCCTGCGTCCGCCCTGCTGGTGCCGCCCAGCCCAGACGGGAGCAGGGCAGGGAGAGCCGAATCACAGGGCTCCGCCCCACGTTCCTTGCCCGCCGGTTGCTAAGGGGCTTCTCTTCACCCTCGTCTCAGCAAGCCCTCGCTTCCCCAAAGTGTCCTTCGATGTCCCTCTGTTTAAAAAGATTTCTTTTATTGACTTATGCACACTGAGCTGGCGCACGGGCCGGGGTGCGGGCAGGGTGGTGTAAGAGGGCTCCCCAGAGACAGAGCAGGGAGCAGAACAGGCGGATCCACGGAAGCCACTGCTGAGGGGACCCAAGCCCTGGCATCTCGGCCTGTTATATGGGTCTCCCATCCCCCTAACTGCCTGGCCACCCAATAGCAGATGCCTCCTGCCCCCAGCTTGTCAGCGTCTGGAGAAGCCACCTCAGGGAGCCTTACCCCACAGGGCCTCACCCCACAGCTTGAACCTACAGGGCCTCACCACTCAGGGCCTCACCCCACGGGGTCTGGCCCCATGCAGCCTGGGCCCCTCAGCTCAGGGGCATTTTCGGGGTGGTCATCAGAGACCGTCTGCCTTATGTCCTGGAGACTAGCAGCCATCGAGCTGCTGCAAGCAGGGGATGGTGGGTGCGCAAAGCTGGAGGCGAGCAGGGGGCTTCAGTCAGCTCCTGGCCCCACCCCAGATTTCCAGGTGGGGGCTGAGGAGGACATCAAGGCTGAGACCAGCGGCACCTTGCAGGACCTGCTGCTGGCCCTGGCCAAGGTGAGGCAGCGTGGGGTGGGGAGTTTTATCATGACACAATGAACAGGAAGGTTTGGGGGAGATCGGGGTTCAGTTTGCTGCCGGGAGGTAAAAAGCTGCCCCCCAAATCCTCCCGGGGCTTTCTCCTCCCAGGACAGGCGTGAGAGCTACTCCGGAATCATTGACTATAACCTGGCGGAACAGGATGTCCAGGTAAGCTGGGCTGAGGCCTGCCCAGCCCTCCCCCGCCTGCCAGCGGCCCGTCCAGCACTGGCCCTGGGAGGAGTCCCCAGCGGCAGACGGGGCTGGAGAACAGCGCAGCCTGGGCTCACACGCCTGGACCCCTGGACCCTCAGAAGTGAGCTGTCCCGGGGCCCTTTAGGTTGGGGGCCCCGGGGGCAGGCCCGTCTCTCCCTGGGGGTCTTTCGTTCCTGAAGCCCAGGAGCTTTCCAGGCTGGGGTTGTGAGGAGGGAGGCCGCGCAGCCCCTTTGTTAGAGCCCCAGAGTAAGAGCAGCTGACTGCGGACTCCCGAGTCTGCGAGAGGCGCCGCCCCTGCCAGCCGTCCCCCCTCCGCAGGCTCTGCTGCGGGCCGCGGGAGCCGGCCAGGCGGGCACGTGGGTCTCGATCCTGACGCAGCGGAACCCCGAACACCCCGAACACCTCCGACGCGGTACCCACGGCTCCTCCCCAACTTGCAGCAGGAGGGGCTCGGGGCACCCTCCCTCGCGCTCACCACCCGACTCTCGCGCCGCCCGCACAGTGCTCCACGGGTACCGGCAGCGCTGGGGGCGCGAGCTGGAGACGGGCATCCGGAGCCGCTTCCACGGAGCCGCGCGCGGCGCTGCTCGGCCTAGGTAGGCCCGGGCCTGGGCGGGAGGGCCGGGCGCCTCCCCCACCGCCCTCTCTGCTTCAGCCTCGGTGGTCCGCAGCGCGCCGCTGTACTTCGCCGACAAGCTCCACGCGGCGCTGCAGGTGAGCGCGCCCCAGCCCCAGCCTCCCAGCCTCGGTCGGCGTCTGCCCGCGGCGGCCCTGGGCAGAGCGCGGGAGGGAGCTGCGCTTAGCGCTGGCGGCCGACCCCAAGAGGCCAGAGCTGCGCTCAGGCCTCAGTCGCCGGTAGGAGGCCAACCTGCGAACGAAGGCGGGCGCCGGCCCTGAGGTGCGTCCTCGGAGCCAGGCCGGGTGCCCGCTCGGTCTCGGGATTCATGTAAACAAACATCCTTACTTGTCCCGAGGCGCAGAGGGTTAAACACGTGGCCTAGACGCCTGCTCCTGTACTGGAAGCTGGACCCAAGTGCCCGCGGCCCGCGCCAGCCTTCCCCAGGGACTCACTTTGTTCCACACTCTTCATGCTTACACTGCTGACTCCCTTGAGCACTTCCTCTTCTTCTCTCTTTTTAAAGAGGTATTTATTTCTGCACACAAGAGCTGGGGTGCAGGTCAGAGGCACAGGGGTGAGAGGACTCCCCAGAGACAGAGTGGGAGCAGAGCAGGTAGATCTGCTGAAATCCACTGCTGAGGGGGCAGCGGGAGGCAGGAACGGTCCCTCCCTGGCCGGGGATGGAACTCCCGCAGCTGTGGGTGCTGCTGTGGCTGCCAACGCTTCAGTGTTATGACATAACCCCTTGCGCCCTGTCTTGAGTAATTTCTTTTTAAGTTTTCTTAAAGGTGTATTTATTTATCATGCAAGAGCTGGGGAACAGGCCAGAGTGGCAGGAGGTGAGAGGATTCGTTAGAGACAGTGGGGAGCAGAACAGGCAGATCCACTATAATCCACTGCTGAGTGGAGCAGCAGGGAGACAGGAGAGGGCTGCTGTGCCCTGTGGGTCCGCTTCCTGGCCGAGGATCGAACTCGGGCTGCTGTGCAGCGGATGCTTCACAGAGCAGTGCTCAACCCTCTGAGCCACCAGGGAGGCCCTGTCTTGAATAATTTCAGCAACGGAATCCAGCCACTTTGCTCAAGAACTGGGCCTCCTTTTATTTTTTTAAGATTTATTTATTGATGCATATAAGAACAGGGGTACAGGCCAGAGGGATGGGGGTGAGAGGATCCACCAGAGACAGTGGGACGCAGAACAGGCAGATTAACAGAAACACACTGCCGAGGGAGCAGCAGGAGACAGGAGCGGTCTGCTGCGCCCTGTGGGTCAGCTCCCTGGCCAGAGATGGGATTTGGGCTGCAGTTGCTGTCCGTAGTTTGATAGCTGAGACTTAACCCCTGCGACACCAGGGAGGCCCAATTTGGCGATTTGTTGTACTTCCATTCTCTCAGCTCCACCCTCTCAGTGCCCTTTGCTAATCAAAGGGAGGTCTTCCCAGGTGCTGAACCCCAAGGGCCAACCAGGAGAACTACGGCGGGGAGCTGAGCTGAGCCTCGCGGGTCAGCACCAGGAGGCCCAGGGCCCTGACTCCGTCCGGCCGGCCAGACACGGGGCGCCGCCAGCATGGTGGGCGGGAACAGTGTCTTCTCCCGATGCCCACCAGCCCTGAGTCAGAAACAGCCTTCCCGGCTCTCTGCTGGAAGCCAGCGCAGTCTCCCTGCCCCTACCCTGTCATCCGCCTCTGGCGCGGCCCACCCCAGGCGGCGGGGAGACGGAAAGGACGGTGGAGGAAGAAGAGCCAGGCCCCGGAAGTGACCCTTCCTGGCGCCATCTTCCCGAGTGTAGACGGAGATCATCCTTGGCCCTGGACGAGGAGACGTCTCTCTTCCCTGGACGTGCCCCGCTGTGGGGTGTAACTGCCACCCCCATCGGTCCTTCCTCTGCAGGAACCGGAGCCCAACTACCAAGTCCTGACGCGCATCCTCATCTCTCGGCGCGAGACTGACCTTCTGAGCGAGCATCCGCGCCGCCTTCAGGAAGAAATTCGGGAAGTCCCTGTACTCCTCCCTCCAGGTGAGGCCCGGGCTGCCGGCTGCCGTCCGCACTGGCTCTGGGCGCCAGCCATGCTCCCGCCAGCGGCGCCCGCTCCCTCCTGGAGACGTCTCCGGCCATGTTAGTGCAGGCCCTGCGAATCCAGGCACTCCGGGCCGCGGGGGGAGGCCGCTGTGTGCCGGGCGGGCTGGTGCCCGGCCCCCCTAACACAACCCCACCTGCAGGATGCGGCGAAAGGCGACTGCCGGCTGGCCCTGCTCGGCCTGTGCAGGGCTGAAGACATCTGAGGCCGCCCCCTCGTGCCCAGATGACCAGTGGGGCCGGAACCGCAGGAGGCCAGCAGCTCCCAGGGCGCCCTCCACCGGGCAGACAGCTCTGGTTTCTCCAGGCCGGGACTCTGGCGCCTTTAAACCTATTTCCCTCGTCTCGGTCCTGTCCCCACCTTGACCCACGGGGTGTCCTGGGTGACGGGTCTCTTCGATGGGTTCTGCTCTGTTCGTCCTCCTGTACCCCGGCCAGGCTCACTGACACTGGAATTCTTTGGCCAACTTCACTGTGTGTGTGTTCCCTGATTGGAGTTCAGATGGAGCCGGACAGGCTGGGACGGGCCTGGAAGTGGAGGTGCCTTTGATGTGCACTGGGCCGTCAGCAGGAGTCCTGTGTCCACTCCAGTGTGGCTGCCAGCGCCCCCACCCCCACTCTCCCTCACGGCCTGGCCTCTTCTCCCCGAGACCACTTGAGGTCAGAGATGGTCACAGGTGGCCGAGGCCATGTGTATAAACCAGGGGTCCGGCAGTGGGTCGAGCCGCCCTCCCCTGCTGGGGTGTGGAGTTAGCAGGGAACAAGACCCTGCATTCACCTGCCGGAGGCAGGAGGCAGGAGGGCTGCAAGCCCGGCAGAGGACGGTCTCCCCTGCAGGACCAAGGGAACAAAAAGAACGAGCCAAAGGGAGGCACTGGCGCCCCCTGCCGGCTCGGTCGGGAATGACTGGCAGCGCCCACACCTCTTACCTCCCCCACTTTGCATTCCTCAGTGGGTCAAATACTTAACCCCGGGGCTGCAGGCGAAGGCGAGGCAAACAAGGGCGCTCAGGAAAGAAGTTTTATTTCCAGACCCCTAGGAAGGCGTTACAAAGAGTGCAGACAGAAACCCAAATCAAACCTGAACAAAGGGAGCCCGCTGGAGGGTCAAGCTGAGGACAGTGGCCAGCGGGTGCAGGCGGGAGGGCGTTCTGGCCGCCTGCTGTTAGTGTGGCTGGCCCAGGAGAGGGCGCTGGGACGCAGAGCCTCCCCCACCGACCCCAGCCCTGGGATCCAGGAGGAGCCGCAGCGGCAGCAGCAGCAGCAGAGGGCCACGCCCTGGGCTGACCGTGGTGGCGTCCACCGCCTGCTCCGGCCCCAGCAGTTCGTGAGAGCCACCCCGTGCGGGTCTCGGCCGAGCTGGGGAGAAGCACAGTAGCTGCAGCCGCTGCAGGAAGGGCCAAGCCGCTGGCCGGCTACAGAAGGACACAGTCTGACTCTTGCTTGGGCCTCTGCCCCGCTGGGCGTCCGGCTGCCGCTCCTCTCGCCTGGAGGGATTTAACAGTGTCGTTGTCACCCACGAACCCCAAGGTAAGTGAAGGGGATTCTAGGAGGAGGGGCCAGGCGGGGAGGGTGCTGGGGGGAGAGGCAGGAAGTGGCCAGGACAGGGACAGGCAGGAGCAGGGCCCCAGAGCCCTGGCCAGGCGGCTGCGGGGAGGCCAGTGTCCCGGCAGGGCCAGGGGAGTGGCCAGAGCATGGGCAGAGGCCGGCGCGCAGGCCCACCTGGGGCGCGGGCACCCGCGCGGGGGCCGGCCGGCCAGCGAGCTGCTGCTGGTACTCCTCCCGCTGGAGCTGCTGCGCCAGCTCCAGGTCACTCAGCCCCACCTGGGGCTGCTGCTGCAGGGACAGGGCCAGCAGGTAGTCCTGGGGGAGAGCAAGCTGTGAGCCCGGGGCAGGGCCATGCTGGCTGGGTGTGGGTTTCCAAACCAGTTTTTCCTCCTTCAAGCTCTCCAGCTCCTCCTCTAGAGCAAAAAATAGCCCAGTAAGCGTCTTACCTGCAGAGACAGGGATGGGCCAAAGGTGAGAGGACAGAGTACAAGGCACAGGTCGTGGCCCCGGGATGGTGACAGGAGGGCAGGAACTCGCCCTGCAGAAGGCTCCCTGCACTTGCCCGGCCCCACGCACCTGGTCCACCTGCCGCTGCTTCTCGGGGGAGCCGGCCGCGCCCTCTGCCCCCTGCGCCTTGCCCGGGCAGTGGCTGAGGCGGAAATCCACGTCGCAGAAGCAGCTGTCCCCGTCCACACTGTGCAAACTCTCCCACACCACCTGCCCCTCCTGCAGGAAGCCCTGGTCGGTGACCAGCAGGTACAGGTGGCTCTGCGGAGAGCAAAGGAGTCAGGGGAGGCCCGGAGCCCAGCGACCTGGCTCAGCCGTGCCCGAGGGGCTGGTCCGGGTGCCGTGGGCAGAGCGAAGGGCCGCCTGGCGTGTGGCCAGTGGGAGGGAGCCCGGTCAAGCCCAGGGCCTCGGGCTGGGGCCCCATGTGCGACCCTGCTCCCCAGGCCCTCCGCCCGCCCAGGGGCCAGGAAGAGGCGTCCTTTGAGAACCAAAGAACTGTCCCTCTTCTGCTCAATCCCTAGAGCATTTCAGCGATTTCCAGGCTGTGTGTCTGAAACCCCGGGCCCCTCCCTGCTGAGAGGATGTTGCTTTCCAGCCTCCCTGAGTCCCTCAGGCACACAGGCCCTTAAGATGCAGCACAACCGCAGGCCTTCCAGGCAGAAGCACTAAGCGTAAGTGCTCCTCTGTCCCCAGACAAGGCTGACTGGTCAGCGCAGGGCCCACGGTGAGGAGGGCGGGGGCCAGTCTGCAGTGGCCGCCCAGTGAGAGCCAGAGATGACCTCCGTGTGGTGACCTCAGGGCCTGGGGTCGCTTGTTACGGCAGCTGCCCCTCCCCTGCCCTGACCGAAACACGAAACTGGCATGGAGGCCTGAGGCCGGCCAGGCCCACCGCCCACGCCGAAGCCTCGCACCTTGTGCTTCGTCATGGTGCTGAAGTGGTTGTTCCGGAAGAAGACGCTTAGCTCCCCCTCCTTGGCGGTGGCCGTCAGCTCACACAGGCCATGGTAGGTGAGCTGGGCCGCCGTGCTCTCCAGGAACTGCTCGGCGATCAGGCCTGTGGCGCAGAGCGGGGCCAGAGATCAGCGGGGCCTGTGAAAGGCCCACTGCTGACACCCCGAAGCCCAGCTGCAGCAAACATCCAGCAAACCCCGCCCAGCCGCCACCTTCCCCACGCCACCCGGCGCTGGGCGGCCCTCAAGCCCTTCGGGACGCGGGCCGGAGGCCGTGAGCTGCCCACGAGAGAAGGGCGGTCACCTTCCGTCACGAGGTTGGCGTCGCTGGAGTGCTTGCAGGTGATGATCTTCTCTACCAGCTGGTTGTAACTCAGTTTCCCTACTGCGCCCACTGCCTCGGGGCTCTGCATGGGAGCGGGCCGGTGGCACCAAAAAAGGGGGGGAGAATCTTTTCAGGAAGGAAATGAACCAAGGAAATGAACCGCAAGAACTGCAACCGTATGCCTGAAGAGAAGGTTCCTGAAACTTTTGCTGTCTTAAGACCGGATGTGGGGGCCTCCCTGGTGGCACAGGGGTCAAGCACTGCGCTGTGAAGCATCTGCAGACAGCAGCGCGATTCGATCCCTGGCCGGGGAGGGACCCACGTGGCGCAGCAGACCGCTCCTGTCTCCCCGCTGCCCCCTCAGCAGGATTTCAGCGGATCTGCTGTTCTGCTCCCCACTCTGTCTCTGGGGAGTCCTCTCACCCCACCCCCACCTCTGGTCTAAACCCCAGCTCGTATGTACATAAACAAGTAAATCTTTAAAAAAAGGATCTGTTTGCCTACACTTTGCTTGGTTTTGAATTTACCCAGAAAAGGTTAACATTCGAGGAATTCCGCTGCGGGCTCAGCACCCCCAAAGCCCACGCAGCCTTCCTTTTTGACCTCAGCTGGGGCTGGAGGAGCGGCCCTGGACAGCCGGCCTCACCTGGGGGTCGACGAGCCAGCCGTGGTACAGGGGGATGCCCAGCAGGTCGAAGATGCTGCACTCCGGCGTGTACTCGAAGTCCGAGACGCCCGTGAACCGCACGTTGACGTCCAGGCCCGTGGCCAGCCTGGGCAGCACCGTCATCGCGTCGTCCACGTTCTGGGGCAGAAAGGACAAGAGTGGCTTTCTCAGGTCAGCACCGGGGGGCCTGCAGCTCTCACCGGGTTGTGTGTCGGTTTTATTTCGGTCAGGCTGGGGCAGGGAGGAAAACGACGACATTCCAGCCCCACCTCCCACCCACTCCGCCTCCGGAAGTAAAGGGCAGCCTCGTCGCTCCTCTTCCAGTTCTCCGCTAAGTCCTCCCGTGCCGGCCTCCACCCTTTGCCATCTTAAGTCATGACCCTATTTTCTAGGACAGAGGTGTTTCCTCCGCTTCCTCCTGCAGAAAGCAATCAGCCCAAAGGGGCCCTTTCGAGAAGCCGCAGCAAGGCTTGCCCGGAGACCTGGGCTCACCTGCTGAAAGTTAAGCTGCAGCCGCTCACCTGCTGAAAGTTAAGCTGCAGCCCCTCCGACTTCTCCCACGGCTTGACGCTCAGCAGCCAGTCCCCTAGGAGACAGGCCCGTCAGACCCCGACTGCCGGCGGCGGTTCCTCTTCTGGACAGTGGGGTGGTGTTGGGGAGCCCCGGGTTTCCAGAGCTGGGAAGGGCCTCGCAATCCAACCCAGACCCTTCGTCTCTCAGAGGAAGAGACAGGCCCCCGACGCCGCCTGGGCAAGCTCAGGGGGCGCCTGGGTCGCAGGAGCCCTCTAGCACCCGGCCTTTGCCTTGAACCCCCAGGAGGCCCAGCAGACCCGCCCCCCTGCCCGCGGGCCGCAGGCGCCCTCCGTGTTCTGAGGTCCAGCTGCGCGGTCAGCGCGAGTCCTCGGCTATGCCCCTGGAGGCCCAGCACGCACCAAGGTGGGCCAGGAGCTCCTCCGACGTGACCACCTCCTTCTGCGGGGGCAGCTGCACCTGGGCAGAAGGGGCAACCCAAGGGTTAACCGTGCGTGCCCCTTCCTCCACAGAAGGCAGGGGGGCCGCGGCGGGGGTGCGTGGGAACCCCAGGCTGGCACCCCAGAGCAGGGGAAGGCTGTGAAGCCGCTGGGCCTCCTGCACCGGGGCAGAGGACACAGGCGGCCTGGCCGCGGTTCTGCCTCCACGGACGTCTGGTCTCACGTGTTCCAGCGGCAGGAGGCGGGAGAGTGATCTGGGACGTTCGGACCGGTTTGGGAAAGTCAGGGTGACCGAGGAGGTGGGCCGGGTGAGCACCCTGCAGCTGAGCCGCCCCCAACTCGCTCACCTTCCACTGGAGAAAGAGGACGTTGATGATGGCGAGCAGGGGGCAGGGGCCGTTGGCGCTCTGCAGGATGATGGGCGTCTGCTGGCCCTTCCAGGGCACCCACTTGACACAGTAGAAGTCTTGCTCGGGCTGCCGGGCCCGGGGGGACTGGGGCAGCTCCTGGGGCCCGGGGCTCGCCCCCACCAGCTCCCCTTCAGGCGCAGCCCCGGCCTGGCTTGCGGGAGCATCGGAGGGCAGGGGCGCGAGGTCGGCCTGGCTCCGGGCAGGCAGCGAAGCGGGCTCCACTGGCTGCTGTTCCCTGGTCCCTGCAGCCTCCCCGGTGTCCCTGTCCCGAGGGGGCTTGTCCAGCTCTGACAGAGCCGCAGCGTTTTCTGGGCTCCCTCGTCCAGCAGCCCCAGCGACACCGCTGGCTGGGGACTCGGGGGGCTCAGGGTGCTCCATGGTCAGACGGGGTGGGCCAGAGGCCTGCTGTGTGGGGCTGTCTAGCCCAGGCGTGGCCCGCAGGGGAGAGATGGCTGCAGGGGGCACGAGCTCATGGGCCTGGAAGCCAGCGGACCAGACTCGGCCTGGAGCGCGGCGGGCGTGGGAGGCGGGGGTCTGCGGAGTCACCCCAGCCTGTGGCGTGCGTGTGCCCCAGCGTGGACAGAGGCGCCTGGTGCTGTGCTGGAGTCCCTTCTAGCTTGCTGTGACCAGACGCCGGCGCCCGGAGCTCCAGGCTGGGGGGGACCCCAGTGAGGACACCAGGTCGGGGCAGAGAATAGGGGATGAAGAAAAGACAGAGGGGCGAGGAGACGAGAAACAGGGAAGAGATGGAGGAGACAGGTTAAAGCCCCACTCCCGACCACTAAGGGGCCTGACTCTGCAACGGCATGGAATCGGTGGCCCCCAGGTGGGGAGGGTCCCGCTGCCTACACAGGCCCCCACCCGGCTGCCCGGGAGTCTTGGGGAGCACACACAGGCCACCCGGTCTCTGACTCCTCTGCGGGGGAGAAGGGCACACCGCGCCAGGGGTGACCGCGGAGCCCCCTGAAGTCAGGGCCCCGGGGAGGGCTCCCCTTTCCCTCAAGGCCTCCTCTGCCAATGCACAGTCTGAGCCACAGCAAGGCCTCGGAGGGGCTTCCTGTGGCCTGCCGGGAAATGCAGGGCCCGGGGCTGAATCAGAGACCGGTTCTACAGAGTAACTTCACATCAGGAGCACCGAGCCACCCTCACGCACCGGGTTCTCAGCTGGCTTCTCCTGAGCCGGGAAGGGCCTCGCGCTGGCCTCGTCCTCTGCTCTGCACCAGACAGCAGCACCCAGAGGTGTCCTCTCGCCCTCTGCTCTGCACCAGACAGCAGCACCCAGAGGTGTCCTCTCGCCCGTCTGTCCCTAGGAATGTGGAAAGGCTGATTACCGGACTGCATCAAAAGCACTCCCGGGATGCACTCCTGCTCTTCCAGTGCAGCTCCCTGGGCGCCAACCGGTCTGACCGGCTTCAGCACCAGCTCCCGTGAGGCTGTGGGGCAAAGGCGCAAGGGACAAGCCAGTCCTCCGAAAACATCTCCCTGCACCTTCCTCCCCTGCACCCCTTCTCAGGATGAGAGAAGGGGGAAGCTCAACTTGTCAGGAGTGTCCTTCCTCTCCTTGCAATGTAGCCTGTGGTGCCGCGGGCCTCTGGTCAAGTGTCGGCTGGGGAGGCCCGGGAGACGAAGGCGAGGGCGCCAACAGGGACCGTCTTCCCGATTCCAGTATGACTTATCCTCCCCGCATCTCGTTGCATGTTGTTAATTTAGCATCAGAGCAGCAAAATTGCCTGCAGGCCTTACACTTCGCCCCTCTCCTGCCCCCGCCGCTACCAGATGGCACTTAGGATGCAACGGGGAGAAGACACCAGGAAAAGTTAATAAGCTCGGAGAAAAGCAGGGCCATTTCTTATCTTTCCTGTCCAAGCCAGAGGGAATCAATAATTCAGTGGGGGTGGGGCCGCTGGCAGGAAACCAGAAGCTGACACCGGAGGGAGCGGCTGGTCTTGGGAAGGGGCAAAGCTAGGGTGGGGTGGGGAGAGGGTGTCCAGTCCACCAGGTGGACGCCCTGCTGGCCCGGTGCTCCAGAGCAGGACAGGGTGAGGGGCTCCCCCAGACAACTCAGGACCTCATTCTTCGGTCTGCGCTTTCTCTCCAGCGAGTTACCCTCAGGCAGTGGGCGAGGGATTTAGAGCAGCCCTGTGCCTTGCTGGCCTGCATGGCCAAGCCCCAAGTTGGGAGCCGCATGTAGAACGGGCCCAGCTTGGGTACGACCCCCAGGCCCAGGAAGGCGCCCTCACTGTCCCCCCAGGCCCTCCCTGCAGCCCAACCCAAGCGTCCAAGCCTCCCAACGGTTTCATCTGCTGCAAGAATAAGCCGAGCCCAGCAGCAAGCCCTGTCTGCTGGCCAGCAAGGAAGAGGGGCCGGCCCAGTAAAAGAAGGAAACCTAGGGCGGCAGCAACAAGCCTTTCAGTATTCCTCGGCTCCCGGTCCAGACTGGACACGCAAGGTGGGGCAGTGTCCCGGCCAGGGCTAGAGGGGACCGACAGAAGGCAGAAGGGGGAGGAAACGGTCATAACAAAGTTTTTACCTTGACAAAGAGGGTGCTGAACCGGGAGGGTGGGCTCGGCAGATCCGCGGGGAGGCGGGTGCAGCGAGGGTCCCCAGGGCCCGGCCGCCGGCTGTCAACGGGGCAGGAGCGCGGCGCCGGCGGTGGCCACTCAGCCCCGACCCGGCAGCGCAGGGGGGCGCGGGCGCGGCCCAGGTGCTCCGGGGCCCGAGCTCTCCCCGCCCAGCCCCGGGCGTGCGCCGCGGCCGGCCGGAGCCCGGCTCTCAAGGGAAGTTTGTGGGTTTCCTTTCTTCCCCGTCCGCCTCTCTCGTCCCCATCCGGACAAAGAGAAAGTGGCCGCGGACGAGCTCCCCGCCGAGCGGCGGCCGGCGGGGCGAGCCGCGGGGGGGCAGGCAGGAAACAACAGACCCTTTCTCCGGCCGCCGCCGCCGGGGCAGGGCCGGGCGCTCGTGCCTCTCGGGCGAGAACAGCGAAGAGCAGTGCCCGCGCGCGGGGAGGGGCCGCTGGGCAGCGCGGGGCCCGCGCCTCCGGGAGGGGCCCCCCGCCCGCGCGGAAGTGGGGCCAAGGCGGCTGCATCGCCGCTCACCCAACGGAGCAGCGGCGCCGGGCTCCCGGGCCGCAGGGTGCAGTGCGCGCGCGAGTGTGGACGCAGGTGACCCCGGCGGCGCGCCCCTGGGGTGCGGAGAGGGGGCGAACGAAGCGGGGTGGGGCGGCGAGGCCGCAGGGGGCCCTGCCCCGCGCCCGTCCTCGCGCCCACCGCCGGCCGCGTTTCCTCCTGCGGCACCTCCTCGCGGCCTCCAGCCTGCGACCCGGACGCGCCGGGGGAGCCAAGGGGCGGGTCGATCAACTGGGGGCCCCCTGAGGGCGAGGCGTCTGCAGCGCCCCGAAGAGGCGCCGAAAGCAGGTGGGGACCAGCTCGCCGCCACGCCGGGGCCCACGGCGCCGGAGCCGACCGCGCGGCGGAGGACGGGGAGCGGCGCGGGGAGCGGGTGCAGGCGGCCGAGAGCGCGGGAGGGGCGCAGGGGGCGGCGAGGCTGATGTCGGGCAGAGGGGACGCCCGTGTTTTGACAACGTGAGCAACCCCACGGCGGGCGGCTTCGAGACGGAGCGTTCGAGAAGCTGCGGCGCCGCTCTCGCCACGTGCGGCTGCAGACGCCTCCCAGCGCGGGCCGGAGCCAGCGAGCCCGGACGCCCGTCGGGCCGCGCGCGAGTGCAGCGAGCGCCCTCGGAACTCCGCGCTCCGGCTCCCGGGACGCTTCTCGCTCCTGGACTACGTTTCCCAGCACGCCCCGCGCCCCGCCCCGCCCGCGCCCGCGCCCGCGCCCGCGCCCGCGGAAGGGCGCCCTGCGAGACTCAAGAGCCGGGCACCGTTTCCGCCGCCGGGGGCGGGGCGACGTCGCAGTCCGGCGCTCCCCGTGACGCACTTCCGCTAGGGTCGGGGCCGAATCGCTGTGTGGCGGGTTCGAGTCCCGCCTCCTGACTCTCGTCTCGAGCCCCTGAGTCGGGGCGGGGCGCATTCGCCGGGTAACCGCTCCGCCGCGAGGGGCGGCGGCACACCTTGGCTTCAGCATGGAGTGCTACCTGCAGGGTTGTCGAGCTGCTCTGCAGGTAACGGATCGCTCTGTGTGACCGTAAGGAACAGAACTGGGGTCCAGGAAGGACGAAGATGTGGGCTCCGGGGGGTCGGGGGTGCGGCGCACCGAGTTGTGGGGAGGGGGCTCGGGAGCTGATCGGGCCCGGGGCCTAAGTGGGGAACGAGAACGTCGCCCGCGAGCTGAGAATGCTGCTCGGTCTCCCGTTTCGGCCCCTCCCCTGGGGTCTGCGCGGTTGGGGCGTCGCGGGCGCCTCGCTCGCTGTCACCGCGGCGGTCCCGGCCCCAGGTCCGCGCTGCGCCGCCGCCTGTCGCGCCCCGCGAGGTGCATTTGCTCCTTTCTCCCCGCCCCTCTTAAATTCTCTGCTCACGAGGCCTGTTGGCCCACCGGCCTGCGGGTGAGCCCCGGGGGACAGCGGACCGCTGCCCCTTTATTTCCTGAGTGGCGGTTTCTGGCAGGCGGGTCTGACTCCTCCGTTAGGGACGGTCGCTTGCTTTACTTTAAATCTGTTTTTAAGATAAACACACCCGCACATCAGGCATTTCTGTCGCCCCACACCTGCATTCCTTTGCCTCCGGTTCTCTTCTTGGCCTGACTGATGCCCGCGAAACCCCTCCTGGAAGGGATAAGCGAGTGTGTTTGCAGTCCAAACTTAGCACGATTTCAGAGTGCTCTGTTTTGGTATTCTCCGGGGCAGCTGGCCGCTCCCAGCCGCTGACCAGTCATGCAACATTAAGCTCACACCCCCAGTCAGCATCAGAAAGTTGGCCCTGGAGAGAGACCAGGTCAGCGGGCCCCCTGGCCTCAAGTCCCACACCCCTGTAGAAACCAAGGCAGGTGGTGGACTCTGTCTTCCTATTTCAGAATCTTACTCTACAGGTTCCCCTGGACAATAAAGTCTTGTCTTTAGCAAATCCTGAAAGTCACCTCGTTCCTCCTGCAGACGCTGACAGAGTGAAGTTTAATGTTAAAGCCAATGACAGCCAAATTTTCCTTGTGGAATACAGCTCTGGGGAAGTTGTTTTCATGCAGATAAATAAGACAGTTTGAAACCAATTTGTTTTAGTTTCCCCTGATTTCCAACACAGGGAGCTCATTGGAGGTCTAAGGTAGTCTAAGGAGTTGGATTATTTTTTTCTCTGGAACTCAAAGGACCGTCTCTGCCACCTTTTGGTAGAGAGCGGGGGCCTAGCGCCTCACTCCCTCATTGCATGCATCCTTCCCCCAGAGGCCCCGCGGGCTAGCCGGGTCTTCTACAGCCGTGAAGCTGAAGACCACTGGTGTTTTCTAGTACTGCTGGCATCCTGACATTTTTCTGCCTGCATTCAGGCAAAAAGCAGAGAGCAAAATCTACATCTTCACTTTTCCAAACTTGGGGACTTGGGAAAGGGAAGTGTCAGAGCAGGCCTCGTCATACAGCCTGGCCAGGAGCAATGTCCGCCGGCAGACATACAAGTGGACGCCCGCAGTGTAGAGAAGTCAGCTAGAGAATTAAGAGTGTCCGGAATAGAAAAAACTTAAGACGTAAAAGTGTATAAAATGAAAAAGTAAAAGATCCCTCCCCCCACCCCCAAAATTCCCCAGAAGCTACACTCTCCTCTCTTCCCTTGAGGAATAATTTAGACAGACACTGGTGAGCTGGCGAGCCTCTGTTAAGTGTACGAGAGCATCCAGGGAGCTGTCAATGTTTAACTCGTACAGAGAGAAACAGCTCACAGACCAGCCAGTTGCTGTTGACACTGTTTTTATTAGCACTAGATGCCGGGTTTCTGTAGCCTCCGCCCCGGAGGTAGTAGGATGCTCCACCAAGAGAAATCCTGCTCCAGCCAGGGTCCTATCTGTGACTCATCGCTCGCTTCTGTACGGGGACTCTGCCCAGGGTGGGGCTGCAGCCAAGTGTGGGCGCCCCCCAGAAGGTGCTGGACAAGCGTCTGTGCGCTTCTCAGGCCCAAGGCGGCGTCAGGGCGTGGCTGTCTGTGGAGTGGCGGTCCTGGCACGGGCTTGGGTCAGGCCCCTTTCTCCGCCGGGGCGTCTCTATTTCTGGCGCCTGGTCTGGCTTTTCTGGCTTGTGAGCTATTTTGTAGGAAGCCTCAGCCAGTGCCCCTCTTGGGGGGGGGAACTCTCGCCGGCCCTAGGACCCAGGCCCATTCACCCCTGGGGGCACAGAGACCATCAGGATCCAGTCTTTTGACTGGTGCATTTTTTTTTTTAAAAAGGAAAAAAGTTTGTATTTACTTGTGACTGGCAGGTTGTGTGTCTCCGCGGCAGCTCCGGTTTCTCCCCATTGCTAAGTATAGCTGGATGCGGCCTGACCGGGAGGGTCAGACACGAGGCTGTTTGGCTTGGGCGCTGGCTGGTGGGGGACGGGCAGGGTTTATGAGTGACACATGTGTCGTCCCCCCCCGCCCCACCCCCGGCTTAGTTTTTCATTCTAAGTAAAGGTTCTCAAAGTCTAAACATAGTGGGTTTGTCTGGGACACGAGCTGCGGGCAGCGATCCGCTTTTCGGCCACTTCAGCTGCAGAGAAACAAAAGTGGAGCTTCTCATAATTTATCCAAGAGCCACAAATGAGTATTTTCTTTTGCAATTGGATGAGGTTGTGGTCGTCAGCGACCTTTGAATATAAATCTGTGTTCGCTGGGTCGTGAACATCTAGAAACAGAAGCAGCAAACGCTGTAACCTAACACAGACAGTGGCCAGATTTCCCTCCTCCCACATCTCTCTGGTCCCACTTTAGGGTTTTTTCTTTCTCTTGAGTTGCTGCTGAAGCTACACGGCACGTGGATTTTCCCAAATGAGGAGGAGACTGGCATCTTACAAGCTGGGCACATCATCCTGCTTGCCCGGGATGGTCTTAGTTTATTCCCATGTAGTCCTCGGCTATACCCCTTTTCATCCTCAAAAGTGTCTCAGTTTGGGAAAAGTGCAGTGTATGGTCCCCCAGTTTATGGACCGTGTCAGGTACTGGGGTCCGAGCCCGCGGAAAGAAGGTAGACGTTGAGATCCATCTGCGGCCCCTGGGGGGTGCAGGTGTTCAGGGGAGTTTGGCAGAAGGGGCCCGGAGGGCTAGAGAAAGGGGAGCCGGAGTTCACGTTGGCCACTACAGGGGAGACGCTACGCACTGGCTCATTTACTCCTCGTGACGACTTCATGAAACAGGTTGCAGGGTCACCCCCTTTTTTAAAAAAAGATTTATTTTTATTTAGGCACACAAGCACCGGGGTACAGGCCAGAGGTGTGGGGGGATGAGAGGACTCACCAGAGACAGAGTGGGAGCAGGACAGGCGGATGGACTGAGACACACTGCCGAGGGGGCAGCGGGGAGGCGGGAGAGGTCTGCTGCGCCCTGTGGCAGGGATCAGACTGGCGCTGCAGCTGCTTCATAGTGTGGTGCTTAACCCACTGCGCCACCAGGGCGGCCTGCAACTCCTTTTTATTGAGGATAACAAGGCTTCCGGGGCCAAAGTCCCACAGCAGGCAGAAGCGGACCTGGGATCCGGTCCCGGCCTGCGGGCCGCTCAGGGGACGTCTGGCCGCGAGCCGGGCCGGGCAGAGGTGCGGGGCGGAGCAGGGCATGTGCTCGTCGTGCCTGTCCCGTGCTAACAGGCCGGTGGGCGCTGCCCGGCTGGGCGCCTCCACCGCCGCTCCTGGCCTGGGTCTGCCGGCTCCTGCGGCCCCTGAACTGAATGAGGCGCCCTGGCCACCAGCTGCCGCGCTGCGCCCAGAGATATTCTCCCCCGCCCTGGAGCGTCTGGAGCCTGGCAGCCCCTGCTCCCGCTCCTGCTTCTGCCTACTGGAGCCGGCGCCTGGTGGGAAGCAGCAGCCCTGGGAGTGCTGGAAGGTTCTCCAGGGCCGCTGTGGGCCCAGACACGCATCTCGCCCCGTGCTCTGGCCTTCCTGTTTCCTTCCTTCCTCCGCAGAGGGCCGTGTGGCCTCTCTCCTTCCCAGAGAACAGGCGCGTGTGCACGCACACGCACACGCCTTCAGCCAGCAGGTCGCCTCTGCCGCCACACCCCCAGGGCTCCGCTGCCACGCTGCGCCATCTGGGCGGCCTCGGTGGCCCGAACAGCCTCCCCTGGTCTCCAGGGGGCAGCTGCCCGCAGAGGGGTTCGCGTGAACGGGACAGCGGGTCTCTCTTCTCCCCCGCTCCCTGTGAGGGGGTCCCGGGTCCCGGTGCCACCGGCAACAGCTTGGACAAGGGTTGGGGAGGTCCCGGAGCACCTTTCCACGGGGACCTTTGTCTGACCTTGACGGGTAACCCTGGTTTGCAGCTCTCAGTGTGGGAGTAGGAGAAGGGGGTGTGTTTAAAACAAAAATCTTCCTGGTACCGGGATGGACAGCTCATGTCGCTGGGAGTCCAGACCGTCCCTGGGGCTGCGCTTCCTGGGCGGGGCGGTACGGCCAATGCAGGGCGCGACTCCAGCTTCCCAGGGTCTTCCCAACGTCCTGTCACTTAGACACTGTTTCTTGCTACGTTTTGCTGGAGGAATCTCCCTCCCCCTTTCCTGGACTCCCATCTGGCAGCCGTTCCCCGGCTGAAGAAGCAGAATTGGGGGTTCCATCTTCCTATAACCCAGGAGTTCTCAACAGGGGAGATTTGTCCCCCAGGCAGTATTTGGCAAGTCTGGAGACATTTCTGATGGTCATGAATGGGGGTGTCACTGGTAGTGGGTGGAATCCAGGGGTGCTGCCACATAGCTGGTAATGCCACGGCAGGCCCTGCACAGCGTGCTCCCCCACTGCGGGGAACCCCCTCCTGTGCTGGGGCCCCTCATCGCTCCTGCCTGCGCCTCCTGGAGAAGCAGCCTCAGGTGAGCGCAGCAGCAAGGCAGAGGCCGGCTGTGCCCCGCCGAGCCCTGGGCTCTGGGGTCTCGTCTCTCCTAGAAGTGCTCATTCTTAGCGGGCAGCCCCTTCGGGTTGTTTCGAGAATCAAGTGACAAGTTGATTCCTGTAAAAATAGTAGGACAGCGCTTTGCACACTCAGCCCTTTCCAAGCCAAAGCAAAGCCTGGTCGCAGCCCAGATGCGCTGAAACCCACATGGCACTTGGGTTTTAGTGTATTTTATTTCTACCTTGGCTAGCAAGGAGCTGCAAGGAACAGAGTTAAAAATACTAGCAGGGCCTCCCTGGTGGCGCAGTGGGTTAAGCAGCGCACTATGAAGCAAACCGCAGCCACTGCAGCATGAGTTCGATCCCTGCCGCCGGCCGGGGAGGGACCCACATGGCGCAGCAGACCTCTCCTGCCTCGCCTGCTGCCCTCGGCAGTGTGGTTCAGTCAGTCTGCCTGTTCTGCTCCCCACTCTCTGTGGTGAATCCTCTCACCTCCTGCGCCTCTGGCCTGTACCCCAGCTCTTGTGTGCATCAATAAATAAATCTTTAAAAAAAAAAATACTAGCAGCCTCCCCACACACCGCCCCCCTTGTCACCAGCTGGACTTTTCAAATCTTTGAAAATAAAAGTCCCAGCAGGGTCGGCTCCTCTGGCCTCGTCCAAACCCCTGGGGAGCGGGCAGTAGTGTGCGTTCCCGGTGCCGCGGGTGCTCTTCTTGTGGGTGCGGGTCTTCACTGTCCAGGAGCTGGTCCTTTACCTTCATTTTCAGGGTTTCTTCACCTGTGTTCACGATTTAGGAGTTAAGAGTTTTTTCCCCCACTTTAAAACTAGGGGGAACAAACCAACCAGCTAGGGCCGCCATGGCGCCAACACATCAGCTACTCCAGACGCCCCACCTCTGCCTTCTTGAGGGTGCAAAGGCGCCTCAAAAAGCGGAGGCTTACGCCGCCCTCCGCAAGCTAACGCCCGAGGAGACGTGTCGCGGAGAACCCCGCCCGCTCACCGGCATCTGGTGCTCGCAGCTGGAGCAGGTGCCTTTCAGTGACCGTCCGTGTCCCGGAAGGGCAAAGGGCGGCACCCTGAGCCGGCCCCTCTACCCTTCTGCCGGGCGGCGAGAGGATGAGCCTCAGGCCTCCAGAGCCCGGTGAGCCGCCACGGCCTCCATCTCCTTCCCCACAGGCGTCCCGTCCACTGCATGTCGTGCTGGGGAACGAGGCCTGCGACCTGGACTCCATGGTGTCAGCTCTCACCCTGGCTTTCTACCTGTCGAAGGTGAGTACGCAGGGCAGGAGCCCTCGGAAGTTACAATCTAAGTTACGATCTAATTCAGTCTGAGAATCTTAGGCTGACAAGGTTTGGATTCCAGATTTCGCTTTGCTTCTTTACACCATGTAGCCTTGCGTGCGTCCAGCCCTTCAGCTTGGCCAAATCTCACGTCCGCCCTCTGTAAGGCCCGGGCCTCTCGCCCGCCCTCTGTAGACCCATGGTAACACGTTGTGGCCGCACCGCGAGGGTCAGGCGAGGAAACGTCGTCTGGGGGGGCGGGAAGCCATGTGGCGGTGCTGGGGCCTTCCTGCCGGGTTTTGTGTGGCTGTGAGTGACTGGCTGCCCTCCCTCTGCCCGTGCCCGCTCGAGGGCCGGCGACCCCTCTGCTTTCCGTGATGTCTGCTACTGCTGAGGAGGCAGCGGGGCGAGGGCTATCCTTGTCTTTGTGCTGACTGGCAGTTGTGGCCTTGAAGGCAGAACGTACCGAGACCGTGGCCCTGCCCCACGGCCTTGTCGCTCTGCTGTCGGTTCCAAGACTCTGCCACATCTTTCCTCTTTCCGACCCAGACGACCGAGACTGAGGAAGTCTTTGTTCCAGTTTTAAATATAAAACGCTCCGAGCTACCTCTGCGAGGTGACAACATCTTCTTCCTTCAGAAGATCCACATTCCAGAGTCCCTCTTGATTTTCCGGGATGAGATTGACCTTCACGCCTTGCACCAGGCGGGCCGGCTCACACTGGTCCTCGTGGACCATCACGTCTTGCCCAGGTGAGGGCGCGCCAGGCTGCCCTTCCGCCGTGCCGCGCGGGCGCAGAGCTGCAGAGAGCAAGGTCTGCTCCCCAAGCTTTCCCAGGCGAGGACGGGGGGCGGGGGCCCGGAGAGCCACGGTGTGGGGGTGTAATGGTGGCGGGTGGGGCGTGGTGATGTATCAGAAGAGACGGGAACTTTTACCTCTAAATCACACGCAGCGTTGGGAACCAATGTTACCTCGATAAGAAATAATAGGATAAAGAAAGAAAAGCAACAGAAAATTGTTCTCCAGTTATGCCAGCGATAAGTAGAGATAGAAACTTGGAGAGTTCAACTAAAGGATAACTTGCAAATCATTTAAATCTGCCTTTGATATCCTTATTTTAGGGTTTCTTGATAGACTTATAATAGAAACCTTTGAATGATTGTAACTTCTTTTAAGATTTTATTTATTTTTGTGTAGAGCTGGGGTACAGGCCAGAGGTGGGGGGTGAGAGGACTCCCCAGAGACAGAGTGGGGAGCAGAACAGGCATATGGACTGAGACACACTGCCGAGGGGGCAGCGGGGAGGCAGGAGAGGTCTGCTGCGCCTGTGGGTCCCTCCCTGGCCGGGGCTCGGACTCAGGGCGGGTGACTGCCGACAGCTTGAGGTACTGAGACACTAACCCTGCACTGTCAGAGACCCGAGGCCCAGTTCTTTTTAACTTTAAAGTTAGCGAAATTATTCCTGCATAAGGAATCTTGTTAGTATCTGCTTCACGAACCTACACACCTGTAATCACTCCGTGCACCTAACTGCAGACTGGCAGCCACTGCCAATAAGGGAACAGATGCTCGAGACCGTCCTCTCTTCTGCCCCTGCCAGTACCCAGAGCCGGCGCCTCCCTTGGGCCTTGCTGGTTCCAGCAGGGCAGCTCGGGCGTTGCTCCGCCTGTTCAGCGCTCGTCAGTGAACTTTTGTGCCAGGGTGGGGTGAGAGCGAGCCCCTGTTCTCAAGAGGCTCCCTCAGGGAGAGGGAACAAGGCAGCAGGTCGCCGGAAGGGGCCTTTGAGCCAAGACACAGCTGCCGCTCTAGGGGCAGTCGGCACCGAGGAGCGGTTAAATAGGCAGCGGGACAGAGGTGTTCCGGAGGCTTCTCGGCTGCTGATCCGTGGCTCGGTCTGGGAGGGGCTGGCGTGCTCCCCGTGAGTGGGAGGCAAGGGCCTGAGGCCGTCAGCGCCAGCCGGGCGGGCGGGCGAGCAGGGGAGCTGGGACTTGCTGTGGAGCTGGAGCACACCATGTGATGCTGGAATAGGACATGGGAAAAAGTAAGGCTAGAGAGGCCGACGGCCCACGTCACGAAGGCCTCGCTGGCCCTGCCTACAAGGTTGGGCTTTCCTTTAGGGAGGGGGCTGTTGCTTACGATGCCAGGTCCCACGGAATGCGCTCTGCACTCCCCAAACGACGGTGGGGCTCGGCGTGGAGGCCCACTTATGGCCGAGACCGGAAGTGGTGCTCGGTTGGGAAGCTCTGGGAGGAGCCGGGTGAGACACGTGGAGGGCCTCTAGTGCGGCCGTGGCAGAGGCCGGAAAGGGAGGTGTGGGTCAGCCCTGAGGCAGGAGCCGCGAGACTTGGTGACTTCACGGGCTGTGTGTGTCAAGTGGATTGAGGGAGCAGGGGAGACGGGGCACTGGGGAAGGGCGTCCGCTAGCAGTGAGCCCCAGGCCCCACACACGTGGATACCTGCAGCAGATGCTTCAGACCCACGCACAGCCACTCGGGCCACGTCGGGAAGGGAGGGACGGAGAGGAACCAGGCAGAGCTTGACGGGTCCGTCTGCGCTTTCCTTCGAGGCGAGGTGGGTCAGGTCAGAAGCAGCTGGAGTGGCCCATCCTGGCTCTTTTCTGCGCCCCTTTCCTTCCCCACGCAGGAGCGATGCGGCGCTGGAGGAGGCCGTGGCGGAGGTGCTGGACCACCGGCCCATCGAGCAGAGGCACTGCCCGCCCTGCCAGGTGGCGGTGGAGCTGGTGGGGTCCTGCGCCACGCTGGTGGCCGAGAGGATCCTGCAGGGGGCGCCAGAGATCCTTGACCGGCAGGTGGCGGCCCTGCTGCACGGTTAGGCTGGCGGGCGTCTGGCAGGGGTGGGCTGCGAATGGGTGATAGTCCTCTGGGGCACGGCCGGCCGTAAAGGCCGGACACTCTGCTGAGGCACAGATGGAGGCGCGCCGGGTGCCCCAGGACCAGCCCCTGGTGTCATTTCCGCGCAGGAAGTGGCCGCGCGCAGGTCGGGGCTCCTCGTTCGTGTTTTCTGTGTCTGTAGAGAGGACAGGATTGTGCTAGGCAGCGTCCTCTCCTGTGCGGCTCCCTGGCGGCGTCTGGCCCTGCGGGGGCTCGCCGTGGGGCCGGCGGCTGCTGCCTTTGCCGCCTCTGGCCATGGTCAGTGTGGGGCCTGGCCCTGGACGTAGCCCGGGGCCTCGCTTCTGTGGGTTCACCGTCGTTGGCTGCGTCCTCTGGGCGTGAAGGTTTGTTGCTGGGTGGGCTTACCCAGGACAGGCAGCTCCGGGAGTGGCAGGAGGGGTCGGCGGCCCAAGCCGGGCAGGGCTTCACTTCCAGCCTCTCCCCACACAGGAACAATCGTCCTGGACTGTGTCAACATGGACCCGAAAGTCGGGAAGGCGACCCCGAAGGACCACAAGTACGTGGAGAAGCTGGAGGCCCTCTTCCCAGACCTGCCCCCGAGAGGCGACATTTTCCAGTCTCTGCAGACGGCGAAGTTTGATGTGTCAGGTACGCAGTGGCAGCCAGGCCTGGCCCGTGAGCCCGCCGCGCAGAGCCGGGCAGCCCGCCTGTGTCCCCAGCAGCGAGGAGCGAGCAGCCTGTGGTCTGGCCGTGAGCTAACGCGCTCACTAGCGTTTCGCTGACCTCGGGGCGGGGGCTCCAGGCTGGTCAGGGCGTGCACCAGCGGGAGGCTGAGGGCACAGCAGTGGCCAGGTAAGGCGAGACGGCCGGCTGGAAGCAGAGGAGACGCTAGGATGAGCGAGTCAGGGACGGCACCCAGAGCCTGCGGGCTGTCCAGCCACCGCCACTGACATGAATGAAAGAAAGATAATTCCCACGCGTACTTGTAGCACAAGGGGGGCCCGGGCAGGGCTCAAAGGTGAAAGCCCCTCTCCTTCCCGTCACTCTCCTCTCCCTGCCGCCGAGACCTTTCTGGGGAGGCTTCAGGGCAGCTGACGCCGGAGCACGTCCTGAGCTGCAGCCCCGCTCGCGCCCGCAGGACGCTTCGACCCCGCGGTGGACCTCACTTTCCTGGTTCTGGGGACGCCGGGCCCTCTCCCTGAACCCTCCTCTCACACCCACTTCTAGGACTGACCACGGAGCAGATGCTGCGGAAAGACCAGAAGAGCGTCTCCGGGCAGGGCGCCACGGTGGCCATCAGCGCCATCTACACGGACCTGGAGGTAAGAGCCGGAGGAGGGCCGGACGGAAGCCCTGGCGCAGTGCGGGGCCTCGGCCGGCTCCTGGCACCGCCTCCAAGATGCAGCACCCTGCTCACCGCCCGCTCACGCATCTGCCCTTTCAGCCCTCTGCGGGCGGCCAGCGGGCTCTGAGAAGGAATCAGACCCTAATAAGCGCCACAGCCTGCGGCTTCCAGGCCCTCCTGGGTCTGCCCCGACATTCTCTGACCTCAACTCCCAGCCCCTCTGGAAAGAGCCTCCACGCCGGCGTATTCCTGTTCCTCAGACCGTTTCCAGCTCACCCCAACTCAGGGCCTTTGCACTCGCTTTCCCTTTGCAAAGCTGGCTCTTTCTGTCACTCCCCAGGCCTTTGCCCAACGGCTCCCCTTAAGAGCGCTCTAAGGGAAGGAGCTGGTAAAACCCTCTAACAGTCGCCCTTTTGGTTTTGTCCACTTACCACACTGAAAAGTGCTGCGTGGCATCGCTTGTTGCCTCCGGGCTGCTGGTCCGCCAGCGCCTGGGACGGGGCCCCTCTCTGGGTGTTGCCGACCCCCACTGCCGCAGCGCGGGCGGGTCGCGGACGCCCGCTCCTGCCCGGCGGCCGTATAGCGGCGTCTCACTGCCCGGCTCCTTCGTGCTGCTCGAAGCCGCCCGCAGCCCGGCAGAGCCCAGCCGCCTCTTGGTCTGAGGCCGCGCCTGAGTACTCCGTGGAGGTGTCAGCCATGAGCTAGAACAGCAGAGTGGGCTTCTGCCTCTGCGATCCATGACCTGGTTTGGAAACGAACACGGGAACATGGAAGGCTGCCGGAGCCTCATCACGGTACAAATTGGCACGTTAGAAATGCCGGGGAGAAACCCCGACCTGGAACAGCTGAGGTGTTTTCGCTCATGAGATTCGGGAGCCGTCAAGAGCCGGGTGCAGTTTCCGAACGTCCGTCCCGTTTCTGCGTTCTGCGTTCTGCTCTAGAATAAAAATCCCACAGGTCAAGACCGTGCTTGTTCTCAAGAGCAGGTGAGGCCAGACGGCGTCACGGACGTACCTGCGTGACCAGTTCTTGAAATATCCGTCAGTGTCTCCTTCTTACTTTACAGATGAGAAGACTTAGGTGCAGGCAGGTTAGCGCCACTCACCACTGAGAGGTGGCAGCTGGTTCTCAAGCCCGTGTGTCTGAGCCCAAAGCCCGGCCCCCCGTGCACCCGCGCACCCCTGCCCCGGAGGGCGCCCGCCCAGGAGCGCTCGGTGCCCTGTGGGGAGCCCTGGCCCCAGGCCCGCTGCGTGAGCTCCCTCGAGCTGGCGGCCAGGAGGGCCCCTGTGTGGCCCTCACGCCCAGCCTTGTCCTCTCTGTCAGGCCTTCCTGCAGAGGCCCGGCCTCGTGGCGGATCTGCACGCGTTCTGCCAGACCCTCGGCTTTGACGCGCTCGTCGCCATGACGATCTCCTTCAACTCTCACAACGAGCCGGTGCGGCAGCTGGCGGTCTTCTGTCCCCACGCAGCGCTGCGGGTGATGGTGAGTGTCCGGCAGCGGCCCGAGGGCTGTGGGGCGCGGCCTGTGCTGGGAAGGCCACCCGGGTCTGAACCGGAGAGTGGACCCCTGACTCACCCCAGGCCCGCCCCTGCCGCTGTCTTGAGGCAGCCTTAATCGGACTGTTGCTGAGAAAGAAGGGGGAGTCCAGGGAGAACAAGCGAACGCAGTTCCTACTTGGAAGGGACTTGAGCTCCATCCGAAAGGAGGCGTTATAAATCTGGAGCTGAGGATTAAGCCGGGACTTGAGTTTTAATTCCTCGCTTCTTTAAAACATTTCTTTTTACCCTCTTGCTTTGAAAATTGGAAACACAAAAGAGCTTCTCTGCTGCTTAGCCTAGTGGGTCCTGTTCTGCAGGGGCTAGCTTCCTCCCTGCGCTGCCCGGAGACCACCTCCCCTGCTGGTGACTGACCAGCCGGGAGGAGCTGAAGAGTGGACGCAGGCGGCGGGAGAGCTGCCCCGGGCCGGCCTGACAGCAGTCGCCGGCCGAGAAAGGCAGGGCCACTCCCACCTCCCTCGCCTTTGTCTTTTCCAGGAAATACATGTAATGTCATTCTTGGAAGGTAGTTTGGGTTGTGGAAAACGACAGTTTTTATTTATTTATTTATTTGAAGAAAGATTTATTTATGCATTCATATGTATGTATACCTACATACATACAGGCCAGAGGTGCGGGGGTGAGAGGTGAGAGGATTCCTCAGAGACAGAGCGGGGAGCAGAACAGGCAGATGGACTGAAGCACACTGCTGAGGGAGCAGCGGGAGGCAGGCGAGGTCTGTTGCGCCGCCCTGTGGGGCCCTCCCTGGCTGGGGACCGGACTCGTGCTGCTGTGCCACGGATGCTTCACAGTGCGGCGCTCAGCCCCGTGTGCTACCAGGAGGCCCTGGAAAGCAACGGTTTTTAAAGCAGAGACGTGCCTCCTGCTGCCCTCTGAGCTCGCGCGCTTGGCCTCAGCAGCCTGCTCACTCTCTGCAGTGCGCCTGAGCCCGTCGCTGGGCACACAGTGCGCTCCAGTAGCTGGCGGTTCTCACCTTCCAGGTCCCAAGGAAAGGCCCTTGGCATAAGAAGCGCCTCTCCTGCCCTCCCCGGGCTCCCCCTTGGCCCCTCCCCCTCCCCTGCAGCCCTGCAGCCCCCAGGCGCCCCACCGGCCAGGCCCCCTCTGGGCCGCTATGCATGGCCCTCTCACCCCTCCCTTCCGCCCGTGCCAGGAGCAGCGTGCAGGGTGGGCGGCCAGGGCGGCGGGCAGGTCCAGGTGCAGCACGGCGTCCTTCAGAGACACCCTGATGCAAGTTGCCTGAGCTGAGCAAGCGGCAGTCTCCTTGCTTATAAGCAGGTGGCAGCTCTGTTCCCAGACAAGGGCGGCAGTGACGTGCCCTGTGCGCAGTTGTGAGGACCAGGCTGGGCGTCCGCACGCAGCGTCCACACGTGTGGCCTCGCCTGGTCCCTCCCGCCCGTGCCGTCTCTGCCTTTCCTCAACCGTCGGGTCGCTCACTCGGTGCAGCTAAGGCTCGTGCCGAGCTGTGAGCACAGGCGCACGCTGGGAGCCGCCGGCCTGCCTAGCTGGGTCCTGGGTGCCGCGGAGCGGGCCGGCCGCCGCTCCACCCCGTTACCTGCGGGCCAAGCGAGGTGTGCGCGCAGGTGTCCGCAGGGCACTGTGCGCCAGCCCCGGCCGAGCGCCCTGAGGCCCAGCGCGCGTACCCCCGCCCCAGCGCCCCAGCCCTCAGCCTGCGCCTCTCGCCCCCAGATCTGCGGAGCCCTGGAGCGCTGCCACTCCCCGTCGCTGAAGCTGACCCCCGCGCCCAGTGTGCACCCGAGCCTCCACGCCTACCACCAAGGCAACAGCCAGGCCTCCCGGAAGAAGCTGCTGCCTGTGCTGCAGGAAGCCCTGTCGGCCGACCCCGGCCCCGGCCCGGGCCCCTCGGCGCAGCCTGCCGCGGCGGGCCCAGAGGCGGACAGGGCGGGCAGCTCTCTGGTGTCTGGACTGAGTCAGGATGAGGAGGAACCCGCCCTGCCCCCCACGCCCATGAACAGCCTGGTGGACGAGTGTCCCCTAGCCCAGGGGCTGCCCAAGCTCTCCGCGGAGGCTGTCTTCGAGAAGTGCCGGCAGATCTCGCTGTCCCAGTCTGCGGCGGCCTCCCTGGCCAAGAAGTGACGGGGCCAGTGCGGGCTGCGCGGCTCCTCAGATGCATGTGTGCAGCGGTCTCGGCAGCCCGGACTCCCCGGCCCGGGGCCTGGCACGCTGTCCGGTCAGCTGGGGGAGCGCAGTGAAAGGAAAGGCTCTCCCCCCGCACCCAGTCAGGGCCTGGCCGCCCGGGTCCGCCCCGCACTGACTCCTGCTGCAGGGCTCCACCGCGCACGGGAAGAGCGCGCACCCCAGAGGCCCCGCGGCCGTCTGGCACAATCAGTGTCTCCCGTGAGCCACACACTCGCTGTCAGCTGCCAGTTCTAGTATTTATTGAGGGCCTGCTTCGGGCGAGACGGAGTGTGTGCTGGAGACGCTGACGGGTCTCGGGCCTCAGCCGCGTCCTGGCTCCACGACTCCTCCCGCCCGCCCATCAGGGCTCTGGCCCCGAGCCTGCCTGGCTGGCTGGCCGATGCAGTGGCTGATGGAGCAGCTGGCCTCGATCCCCGTCCCGGGCAGCCCCGCCCTCAGCTCCTTGCTCCCTGTCCCCAGGACCCGAGAGAACGCAGACGCCTGGCTGCTGAGGTCGGGGTACCCAGGAAGGCCTCCCACCTGCGGGCCCTGCTCCCCGATCTGGGGGTCGTCAATCTCTTGTCCACCTCATTCTTGTTCACAGCAGGAACACAGGTCCTGAGGCTGCGGCCGGGACTCCCGTTGCTTTCGGCAAGTCGCTGCCTCTGGCCTCGTCCCCACCCGCGCTAGGGCCGGGCTAGAGGTTCTCTGGCGTTGTGACCGGCCTCGTGCCGTCTCCTCCACCTCGCTGCCCCTTCTCCCCATCTTCCTGGGGATGCTCAAGGCCGCCGGACTCTGTGTGATGGTGCCGGCCCGGGGCCTGGCTGGGAGCTGCCCGCTGCCCCTGCATGTGGAGTCCGCCTTCTCCGCAGGCGGCCGCCCGCCCCGCCCGCAGCTCTGGTCTGTGTTCGTCGCCAGCAGGTCGCAGCCCACCGGGTCTGCGAAGTCTCGGGCCTGGCTCTCCGGTGGGGGGGACAGTCTGACTGCTCTGAGGGGGTTTCTCGTAGTCGTTAGAAGATGAAGCTAGTCGTGTGAGTACTGAACCAAAGGAATTTATGTTTTGTAACCTGGGTCCTTTATTTTGCATTTTGTTAAGTATTAAATACCTTTTCCCTGTGTGGGGTCTCACTGCCTCTTCTCACGCCGCCCGCCGGGCCTGTGCCTGTGCAGCTGCCCCCGCCGCCCCGGGAGCTGCCGCCTCTGTGCTGCCGGGCGGCCCCTGCTGGCCCTCAGGGTGCGGAGCCCTGGCCGGCCCCTCACCCAGCCTTTCCTTTGGGTTCTTTCTTCCAGACCCTTCTTGGAACACAGCTCTCGTTCCTGCTCTTGCTGGTGCTTGAACAGTAAACCCCAAATGGCTTTTTCACTGCCTATTTTTTTTAAGCTACATATTAATTATTTATGCACACAAGAGCTGGGGTTCAGGCCAGAGGTGTGAGGGGTGAGAGGATTCCCCAGAGACACAGCGGGGAGCAGAACAGGCAGATGCACTGAAACACCTGCTGAGGGGAGCAGCGGGGAGACAGGAGAGGTCTGCCGAGCCCTGTGGGTCCACTCCCTGAACTCAGGCCACCGGTACTGGTCATGGCTTGATAGAGACTTAACCCCTGTGCCGCCAGGGAGGAGTTTGTCATCACTTTTGTTATACAAAAAGGAGCTTCCAAAGTTAGAGGAGTCTGGAAAGGAATCCGCCTTCCTAGACTCATCTGAGACTGGCCCTTGAGAAAAGGGCTCTCCTCCCCAAAACCCGCCCCCGGACTGGCAGGCTTTTTCTTTTGGGCAAGCCTGCTCCTTGGGAAGGGAGGCGGTAAAACCTGTTTGGGAGTGAGGTTGCCTCCCCTCCACCTCCCTCTGGAGACGAACAACATCAGAAAAAGGTGAGGTGTCGGGCCACCAGCCCCAGCGTCGAGCATCCAGCAGAGCTGAGGAACATGGGCACCACGCAAGGGGCAGAGGGGACGCTCGACCTCGGGTAAGACGCGCCCGACCGGAAGCCAGCAGTGAAGTCAGACTGTCCCGCCCAGGACCGGACCCGGACCTGGGCTGACCTCAGGTTCCTGGAGGAGACAGCTGAGAGGATGAGGCGGCAGGGAGGAGTGGGGGCCTGGAAGGAAGCAGCAGCAGGACGTGGGAGCTGGGGAGCAGCTTCTAGGATAATCCTCTTTCTGGAAAGGAAGAGTCTGCGCTCTGTGGGTGTTAAACCTGCTGCCATTCCTAGTAGTCCCCACCCTCCGGGAGGCCGCCGGGGAAAGCGGCCCTGGAACCGAGTTAGGCCCAGGTTCTCCCTGGCGAGCTCTCCTTCCTCACCTTCCCACCCTCGCCTGTGTCTGGCCTTCCACTGCTCCCCTGCGTGGCAGGTCAAAGGCCCATCGCAGCCCTCTCCCCACTGGAGGTGGGACTGCCAGGGAGGAAATAAGTCAGCTTCACATGCCAGCCTCTGCTCACCCCAGCTGGGCAGAGAGCTGCGGAGTGGCAGAGGAGGGAGAAATACCCAAGACAGGCCCGAGCCCTCCCTCGGGGAGGCCTGCTCTGCTCTGCCCAGTGTCTCCGCCCTGCCAGCCGCTCCCTCAGACGGCGCGGCTAGTCTCATGACAGCCTTTTCTGTTTAGGTTGGTCTATTTCTGCACACAAGAGCCGGGTGCAGGCCAGAGGTGCGGGGGTGGGAGGAGTCCCCAGAGACAGCGGGGCGCAGAACAGGCAGATGGACTGCTGAGGGGGCAGCGGGAGGCAGGAGAGTCTGCTGCGCCCTGTGGTCCCTCCCTGGCCGGGATCGAACTCGCGCTGCAGCGGCTGCCGATGCTTCGTAGTGCTGAGACTTAACCTCTGTGCCTCCAGGGGGCCCCTCATGGTAACCTCTTCTTTTGGGGGTGATCTCAGAGCCAGGGAGAAGGCAGAGACAGCAGGACTGGGAGGAGCCCTGAAACTGGGGGAGCTGGAGCTGAAGGAGGAGTGGCAGGACGAAGAGTTCCCAGGGTGAGGCTGGGTGACGGCAGCGAGGGCTGGCCCTGCAGGGGCAGGGGCAGGGCAAAGCGTGACGGGAAACGGGAAGATGCCCCGGCGACCCCACCACGGCGGCCGGAGGGCACTGCCGATGCCTGACTGGAGGCCGTTCGCCTGGGTTCTGCCCCTTTGCGCTTTCCCCCAGGCTGCTTCCAGAAGAGGCCGGCCCTTCTGAAGACCCTGGAAGCCGCGCGCAGGCAGGTGAGTGCGCGCGCCGGCCTCAAATCCCTGCGTCCAGTCGAGGGACGGGCCATGCACCTCTGTCCCCCGGGCCTACTGTGTGGGTCCTCCCTTCCTCAGCTGGCCCCACCCCGGCCCCTGCACGGGGACCCCGGTCCCCGCCTGCCGCCTCTCACGTCTGTCTTCCCCACGCCCCTCGGCCAGGCACCCCCAGCACGCTGGCCCTGTGTGGCCAGCGCCCCATGCGGAAGCGCCTTTCAGCCCCGGAGCAGCTGCTGAGCCTGACAGAGGGGCCTGGAGGCCACGGGACGCCCTCCTCCGCGCCTCCCTCCCCCGATGGCAGCTCCGACCTGGAGGTGGACGAGCTGGAGACACCGTCCGACTCCGAGCAGCTGGACAGCGGACATGAGTTTGAGTGGGAAGGTGGGAAGTGAAGCTGGAGACCGAGCTGGTGCAGGCGGGTTGGAGGCTCAGGCCGGGCGGGCGGCTGAAGGCAGGCCTGGCAAGGCGGGGACCACGAGGCAGGGTTGGCAAAGAGGAGCTCTTGAGGAGGAGAGGTCTGCAGGCCAGGTGTGAGCGTCAGAGAGGAGGGGCTCAAGGCCCCTTTTTAAAAATCTAATGTTTTTTTATTTTTGTGTAAAAGAACTGGGGTGCAGGTCAGAGGTGCGGGGGTGAGAGGACTCCCCAGAGACAGAGTGGGAGCTGAACAGGCAGATGGACTGAGACACACTGCTGAGGGGGCAGCGGGAGGCAGGAGGGGTCTGCTGCACCTGTGGGTCCCTCCCTGGCCGGGGGTTGAACCCAGGCCCTGGAGGTGATAGCCTGAGACTAACCCCCAGGCCAGCAGGGAGGCCCCTGGAGAACAGTCCCCTCCCCGAATGCTGTGACTTGCTCTCACTGAGTGAGCTTCGAGGGCCCTCATGCACTCCCACTTGGCATATCTGAGTTACGAAGAGAAATAAGATAGTTCTTGGCCTGCCTGGTGGCGCAGGGGTTAGTCTCAGCACTGTGAAGCATCCTCAGCAGCCACTGCAGCACCGATCCCAGGCCAGGGAGGGCCCCACAGGGGGCAGCAGACTGCTCCTGCCTCCCGCTGCCCCCTCAGCAGTGGATTTCAGTCCATCTGCTTGTTCTGTTCCCCACTCTGTCTCTGGGGAGTCCTCTCACCCCCTGCAACTCTGACCTGCACCCCAGCTCTTGTGTGCATAAGTAAATCTTTTTTAAAAAGATAGTCCCCACCCACAGGGAACTCTCTGTTTAGTAGAGAATAAATATTTACACGAATCAGTGCAGTCAGAGGTCACGGCTGACATGTGTGAGGTAGGGAGAAGCAGACCGGTTCTGCTGAGGGGCAGGCTGTGAGGAGCCGGCTGCAGCAGGGCGGCCTGGGGCATGCAGGCGCGGGAGGCCCCTCACCAGTGCCCGCTCTCGGAGTGAGCCGTTTCTGCTTTACTCCCACTCTGACACCCGCTGTGTGGGCTCCCCAAGCCCTGGCCCTCCAGCTCTCCGGATGGCAGCTGGGTGCCCACAACTCCAGTAGACCCCAGCTGGCGTTAGCACAGCCGCCCGGCTGAGGGCTCACCAAGACCACCCCCACCAGCCTCACGCCCTCCGCTCCCGCCGACAGGCTGGCCTACGCCAGAGGTTCCCGCTACCCTGCTCAGGTCGGATCTTCCCAGAACTTCCCACAGAACCCAGGAAAATAGTTCCAGGTTTATAAGCAGGGGCTGCCACTGAGGAACAGCCGGGAAGCAGCGCTGACAGGGCGCACGGGGGTGCTGGCCTGGCCGTGACCCCGTCCTGGAGGCTCGTGGAACCACTCGGTTGGGGCGAGATGCGCAGAGGAAGGGTGGACTCGCTGTTAGCTGGAGGTTAATACAACCTCTAGTCCACTCAAGCCCTCTAAAGCCACAGGGTGGTTTCCCTGGCAACCAGACACCCATCTCGGGGAGCCCTGCAGTTGTCACCTCATTTACAAACACATCAAGAAAGGAGCTATGGCAGAGAGGCGGAAGAGGCTGGTTGCTGCACTTGGGTCTGGGGCCTTAGAGATGACAGAAGCCGAAGTGGGACGTCCACTCAGCCACCTGGGGACAGGGCCACGCAGCTAACATGGCCCAAGGTCACCTCAAGGTCGCTGTCTGCTGACAAGGTGAGGGCAGTGAGTCACAGGACAGAGAAACCAGCTGGAATCGTGGCGGAAATTAGGGACTGAGCGTTAGAGTAATAAACTCCTGGAATCCTGGGAAGGTACAGGTCGCTGGAGGTGTGCTTGAGGTTGTCGAGGGGGCAATAGTCAGAGGGTGCCCGGTGGTAGAGTTTTTTTATTTTAGCACAGAAGAACTGGGGTGCAGGCCAGAGGTAAAGGGGTGAGAGGAGTCACCAGAGACAGAGTGGGGAGCAGAACAGGCAGATCCACTGAAACACACAGCCGAGGGGAGCAGCAGGCAGGCAGGAGAGGTCTGCCTCTCCATGTGGGTCCCCTCCCTGGCTGGGGATCGAACTCAGGCCCTTGTGGTGACAATGCTGAGATGAACCCCAGGGCCCAGGCCACCAGGAGACCCGATAGTGGAAGATTCTTGATGCATCCGTGTGGGTGTGGTGTGATAACCTACATCTGAAGAGGTGTGAGCCTGTACCTCTGAATCATGCAGTGTTGCAAACCATCAAAAATGAAAATACCAGGCTTCCCTGGTGGCGCCGGGGCTAAGCGCCGCACTTGGAACATTAGCAGCGCGAGTTCAATCCCCGGCCAGGGAGTGACCTCTCCTGCTCCCCGCTGCTCCCCTCAGCAGTGTGTTTCAGTGGATTTGCCCTCTCTGCTCCCCACTCTGTCCTGGTGACTCCTCTCACCCCCACACCTCCGGCCTGCACCCCAGTTCTTATATGCATAAATAATCTTTAAAAAAAGAGGGCGAGAACACCTCGTGTCTGAGCACTGAAGCGGCGCTCAAAGGTGTCCTCTGCCTGGCTGCTGCCCCCCCCCTTTCAGATGACCTCCCGCGGGCAGAGGGCCTGGGGGCCAGTGAGGCAGCCGAAAGGCTGGGTCGGGGCTGCATGTGGGATATTGCTGGGGAAGACGGACGTCGCTGGAGGGTGTTCCGGACGGGGCAGCGGGAGCAGCGGGTGGACATGACCGTCATCGAGCCCTACAGGAAAGTGCTGTCGCACGGAGGTACTGGCCAGCCCGGGGAGGGGCCGGCGCCGTGACCTGGGGAATGACGCTGGAGCTGGAGATCCTCCTGCACCCCGCAGAGACCGGGAGGGGCTGTCCATCAGCTCAGCCCATGTCCCCAGGTTACCATGGCGATGGCCTCAATGCCGTCATCCTCTTTGCTTCCTGCTACCTGCCCAGCAGCAACATCCCCAACTACACCTACGTCATGGATCACTTGTTCAGGTGGGCGAAGGCCAGGCTCCGGGAAGGTGGGGCCCCCCTGCGTGCTCAGCGTCCACGCGACATCTGCGGCGCATCTCTCTCATGCCCCCCACCACGGACGGGCCTTACTGGCCATTTCCTGCCCAGGTACATGGTGGGGACCCTGGAGCTGCTCGTGGCAGAAAACTACCTGCTCGTCCACCTGAGCGGCTGCACCAGCCGCGCCCAGGTGCCGCCCCTTAGCTGGATCCGCCAGTGCTACCAGATGCTGGATCGGCGGTGAGCCCCCCCGCCGGCGCCGCCCGCCCGCCCGGCCAGCCCCTTCCTCTCTGTCCCGCCACAGGCCTCTCCTGGCGTCGGGGAGACCCGGTTTCAAATCTTGCCTTTCCCTTTTCCCAGCTGTGTGACTCTGGGCTGTGGCTTAGTCTCTCTGGAGCCCGGGGGCTTATCTGCAAAGAGCCTAAAAGCACCTTTGCCTCTGGGTGTCTGGGAACCAAGTACCAGCCCTGGGACGACGCCCCCCCTTCCTCAGTCCTGCCGAGGTCACGCCCCACACCCTCATCTTTTCCCTGCCTTCATCCCTGACTGCTGGACCTTCTTGCTCCTGCTCATGGTCCTGTTTCCCTCCCCTTCCCCTCTTCCCTTCACCAACTTCTCTCCTCTTGCTCTTTCTTGGGGCCTTATTTATTTGTGCACAGAAGAACTGGGGTACAGGCCGGAGGTGTGGGGGTGAGAGGAGTCACCAGAGACAGTGTGGGGAGCAGAACAGGCAGACTGACTGAAACACACTGCTGAGGGGAGCAGCGGGGCAGGCAGGAGAGGTCTGCTGCGCCATGTGGGTCCCCTCCCTGGCTGGGGATCGAACTCGTGCTGCAGTGCCGCGGATGCTTCACAATGCGGCGCTCAAACAGCTGCACCACCAGGGAGGGCCCAACTTCCCTCCTCTTGCACTTTCTTTCTTGGGGCCTTATTTATTTGTACACAGAAGAACTGGGGTACAGGCCGGAGGTGTGGGGGTGAGAGGAGTCACCAGAGACAGAGCGGGGAGCAGAACAGGTGGATCTGCTGAAACGCACTGCTGGGGGGAGCAGCGGGGAGACAGGCCTGCTGTGTGTGGGTCACTCCCTGGCCGGGGGTTGGACTCAGGCCTGAGTGGTGACAGCGCTGAGACCACCCTCTGGGCCACCAGGGAGCCCCCACTTGGGGTTTATAAATGGCCCTCGCCACGGAGGCATGGAGACGTAACGGAGGGGCGTGTGTGGGGTAGGGCCAGGCCAAGAGGCTCCGAGAGAAGGTCCCAGAAATGAAGACCGTGAAGGGCTGAGCAGTGGGTGAAGGTGAGGTTGCACTTAAAGGAATGAGGAGTAGAGCCAACCCCGGAGGAATCTAGAAATGAGACAAGTGACGAAGTTCCAGTACAGAAGCTCATCGGCCTCACCGTCAGGCTTGAAGCGGGGAGAAGAGACAGAGTAACCCCGAGTTCTTCTTCAGGGTCCGGAAAAACCTCCGCGCCCTGGTGGTTGTCCACGCCACCTGGTACGTGAAGGCCTTCCTGGTGCTGGCCCGGCCCTTCCTCAGGTACTCGCGTGTGGGGGACGCCCTTCCCCACTCCCCCTTTTCAAAATCAGGATCCGGCTCCTGGCCCCATCCTTCCTCTCTCTGCCCCTCCCCGTTCTCTCCTCACCACAGCCCCCAGCGGGGTCTCTGGGGTCCTGGCCCCAGAGCAGACTCTCCTGGGTCCTCTCTTTTCAGCTCCATGTTCACACGGAAGATCAGGTTTCTGAACAGCCTGGGGGAGCTGGGCCAGCTCATCTCCCTGGACCAGGCCCACATCCCTGAGGCTGTCAGACAGTGAGTGCTGGGCCCGGGCGAGGGCTGGGGCACTCACAGCCAGAGCCAGGGCCTCAGAGGAGCAGGAGGAACTGACACTAGAGGCCCTAATTTTTTTTTTTTAAGATTTATTTATGCACACAAGAGCTGGGGTACAGGCCGGAGTCATGGGAGATGAGAGGAGTCACCAGAGACAGAGTAGGAGCAGAACAGGCAGATGGACTGAGACATACCACTGAGGGGAGCAGCAGAAGACAGGAGAGGTCTGCTGCGCCCTGTGGGTCCCTCCCTGGCCCGGGGTCGAACTGGCGCTGCAGTGCTGCGGATGCTTCACAGTGCGGCACTCAACCCGCTGCCCCCCCAGGGAGGCCCACCCTCTCTGGTTTCTGATGGTTCGCTGCACCCAGGAAGCTGTGACCCTGGAGAAGGCAGGACGGCGCCGCCCGCCACAGCGGGGTGGGACATGGGTGCAAAGCAAGGGGCCAGGCAGCGAGCACAGGGAGGGCTCAGGCTGGCACAGAAATCAGGATGGCACCCAGGCGGCGGGAGGAGCCGGGCAAAGGGTCCCAAGCTCCTCCAGCCACGGCCTGCGACCGGCCAGAGGACGCCGTGCTGCCTCCACCGCTGCCCCTCTCCCCCTCCAGGCTGGACCGGGACCTCCACGGCTCGGGAGGCACCTAGCGCGGGCCTGGAGCGCGGCCAAGCAGCAGGCCAAGCCCCGAGGCCCGCGCACCGGCGGCCAGCTGCCCTGCGACCCGCGACTCCGTCCGTGGCAGCGGCCCTCCTTCCCGACCTGCTGCCGGCGGGCCGAGCGCAGAGCCGGCCGCGCCGGTGGGGAGGCGCGCGAGCCGCCCCCGCTCCTCCCGGGGCCCGAGGAGCCGCCCCGCACCGGCCGGCCGTCTGTCGCGGGGAGCCTGGAGCGGCGTTCCCGCGGCCTGTTTGTGCCGGCGGGCGCCGGGCGTCGCCGTGAATAAAGCGCGTTAATAAAGAGGAGGAGGCGCCGGCGTGGCTGCGGTCCGACCCCCCCCACCCACCCCGGGTTCTGGCCAGAATTCCGGGGGCGCGGATTCCCCGGGACGTGGGCGCGCGCAGGAGGGCGCGGCACGTGCCCGGCCCCCCGCGCTCGGTTCTAACGACCCGGCGGCTTCGGCGAGCGGCCAGGGCGGCAGGAGCTAGGGCCTCGCTCGGCCGCGCTCGCAGCGCCGGCCCCATGGTCCCCGCCGCCTGCGCGCTGCTCTGCGCCCTGCTGCTGAGCCTGGGGTCCCGGGCGGCGGGGGCCCACACGCACGGCGCCACCAGGTCGCCGCAGATCACTGGCCGCTCCCCGGGCCCCAGCCGCAGTTACCGGACCGCCGGCCGGACCGTTTTCTCCCCGAGGACCGGCGTCTCCCAGAGGTCGAAGATACGGATGGAGGACGAGGACGACATGGGGGCCGCCGCCGACCGCCTGGCCGGCCCGGCCGCCGCCGAGCTGCTGGCCTCCACGGTGACCGGCGTGAGCCGCTCACAGACGGGCGAGGAGGACGAGACTTTGGAAGAGGGCGTTGTGATCAACGCCAGCAAGGAGAAGGACGAGGGCCCGACCACCACCCCCGGGGGGCCCAACTCCAGGTTTCCCGCCAACATCCAGGAGGCGGACATCCGGCTCACGTCGAACCTGCAGCCGTCCAGCGCCAAGGGGGGCCCCGACAGCACCGCGCACACCCAGAGCACCGAGGCCACCCCCACCACCCTCACCCAGTGGACGACGGCCGGGTCCGCGCCCAGCCGCTGGGGGTCGCCCTCGTCCACCGCCATGCCCGCCCCCGAGGACCTGCACCTGGTGCTCATGCCCTGGGGCCCGTGGCACTGCCACTGCAAGGCGGGCACCATGAGCCGGACCCGCGCCGGGAAGCTGCAGGGCCTGGCGGGGCGCCTGCGCGTGGGCGCGCTCAGCCAGCTGCGCACCGAGCACAGGCCCTGCACCTACCGCCAGTGCCCCTGCAACCGCCACCGCGAGGAGTGCCCGCTGGACAACGGGCTCTGCGCCGACGCCAGCTGCACCGAGGCGACCTCCCGGACCACCCCCAGCACCACCAGCACCACCACCGAGCCTCCCCTGGAAGCCAAGCTCAGACCCAACCCCCTGCCCTTCGAGCACCACCCCGCCCTTGACTTCTGGAGGCAGGTCCGGATCCAGCTGGAGGATATTTGGAACAGCCTCTCCTCGGTGTTCACTGAGATGCAGCCAGTAAGTGGCCAGGGCCGGCCCTGCGCAGGCGCTGTGGGGCCGGGAGCCCAGACCCGCTGCTGGCCGTCCAGCCTGCGCGCAGTGGGGCTCGGCCGGGCCTGAGAAGCGCTCACTTCTCCCCGCTGGGTGCCCGGTCCCGCCTGCGTCCCAAGCACCTGCCAGTCGGCTTCAGACCGCTGCATTCTCAGCCTTGGACTGTTAAGAGTGTAGATCCATAAAGATTCTTTTTTTAAAAAAATATTTATTTACCTATGCACACAAGAGCTGGGGTACAGGCCAGAGGCACGGGGGTGAGAGGACTCCCCAGAGACACAGCGGGGAGCAGAACAGGCAGATGCACTGAATCCACCGCTGAGGGGGCAGCGGGAGACAGGAGAGGTCTGCTGCGCCCTGTGGGGCCCTCCGTGGCCGGGGATCCAACTCGCGCTGCTGGTGATAGCTGGTGATAGCTTCACAGCGCTGCGCCTTAGCCCCCCGCGCCGCCGAGGAGGGCTTACATAAAGAATTCCGGGTGCACCATTAAGGGATGGGGGACACAGTCGCCAGCTGATGCTTTCAGCGTGTGAGCGCAGCCCAGCAGGCCCCGCAGCCGCTCTCTGAGGCTGTGTGTGAGCAGGCGTCTGCGCGCACACCTGGCCGGGCTCACACCCAGCGCGGCTGCTGCCCGCACCTCCCAGGTCCAGAGAGCCAGTCGGCAGCCACAGCAGGACCTGAGGCAGCTCTACATGCCCGGGGCTGCGCTGTCCACGCCGCCTGCCCATAGCTGTCCCGGTCGTGCCCGCAACCCAGGCGTCCTCGAGGAGGACGGCCCTCTGCTCCCCAGAGCTGCCCAAGGTTCTGGCGGCCCTGATAAAGTGCTGTGATCACAAGAGCTTTGAGGGAGGGCCTCCCTGGTGGCGCAGCGGGTTGAGCAACGCCCTAGGAGGCAAACCGCAGCCGCTGCAGCGCCAGTCCCGGCCAGGGAGGGCCCCACAGGGCGCAGCAGACGCTCCTGTCTCCCGCCGCCCCCTCAGCAGTGTGCCTCAGTCCGTCTGCCTGTTCTGCTCCCCGCTCTGTTTCTGGTGAACCCTCTCACCCCCGCACCTCTGGCCTGCACCCCGGCTCTTGTGTGCATAAATGAATCAATCTTTAAAAAAGGAACCTTGAGGTGAGGGGAACCACAGCAAAGCGCTCTTGGTCATGCTGCTGCCAGTTTGTTTCTCCTGCGCCCAGCGCCGCGCTACCCCGGCTGTGTCAGCAGGGGGCAGTAGCGAGCAGTGTGGGGGAGGCGGGCTCCTGGCGAACGGAAGCAAGAAAGGGCCAGGAACACAGACGTGGTTATAATATTTCCCCTTCTCTGTTTTGTTTCCTTACCCAGATAGACAGAAACCAGAGGTGACGCGGGCTTCATCCACAAGCCAAGGTGTCAGCATCACGGCCTCGCCTCCCCTTGCATTTCCAGCATCCACTGTATATTTTTAGTACGAAAAACAAAACTAGAAAAAACATTGTTTGGCCTTGTGTGTTTTTACAGAGGCATTGGAGGGAGGAGAGACCACCAAGCTCTTGAACCTTGAAAATGAGCTGTATAGCTAGGCTGACCCCCCACCAGGTTTGCCCGTCTTTTTTTTCTGATTTATTTATTTATGCATGCAAGAGCTGGGGCACAGGCCAGAGGTGTGTGGGGGTGGGGAGGGTGAGAGGACTCCCCAGACAGAGTGGGGAGCATAACAGGAAGATCTACTGAAATACACTGCTGAGGGGAGCAGCGGGAGACAGGAGAGGTCTGCCGCTCCCTGTGGGTCAGCTCCCTGGCCCGGGACGGAGCTCTGGCTGAAGTGGCTGCTGATAGCTTGACAGTGCTGAGACTTAACCCCTCAGGCCACCAGCGAGACCCTGCCTCTTAAAATCTTGATGGCGCTCATCTTCCTTACTTCCGTGGTTGTTTTCAACCAAGTATCTCTTTAAAGTCTTAAAGTCTCAGCTAAATGCCTGAAGAGAGGCCGAGAATGAGTGTCGGGACTTTGGAAGACAGGAGTGTCCTCCCCTGGCCTTCACCCCACCTTGCCGGCTCCCCGAGGAGGGCAGTGTTGGCACAAAACCCGTGAGCCACTTCCTGCCTGGGGTCACCCCACCTCTCCCCTCTACCCAACAGGCGCCTGCAGTAAGCACAGTGTGACCGTTTTGCTTAAACTTTTATTTGAAAAACGTATTTAAAAGTCCAACAAACTTTGAATATAAATTATGCCTCTGAAGCCCACTGCCCGACTCCCGTTACAGTGAGGGTGGCCCGCCGGAGAGGGCGGGGGGCGGGCCTGGAAGAGCAGGGCTGAGGGCCGGAGCCCCTCCCAGAGCAGCTGGCGCCCCACTGAGGGAAGCAGGGGGTCCCTGCACGGACCTCAGACCCTGGAGAGCGAATGGCCGGAAATGCACTGAGATCCGAAAACATGAGAACCCGGCACTGCGGGCGGGGCCGGCTGGACGTGGGCTCAGCAGGGCAAGCCCGGCTCTCGCGTGGCCACCCCACCGCCCGCGGCCAGGACGCTCCCTGTCCAGGATCTAAGGAGACCCTCGTCCGAGCAGGCGGGAGCTCAGACACCTGAGAGACCAAGGGCTGCTTCGCCATGCCGCCACGGCAGGTGTTTGGGGGCGGGGAGAGGCCTGGTGGTCACATCACACTCCCTGAGTCGTATTTGTGGCTAGTTGTAGAGACAGGGCACAGAGTTTGAAGTTCGTGGAGAAGCCGGGGTGTCTCCAGCTCTGATGCTCTGTTCCCCCCACCCCCGGGACCCCTCCTCGAGGCCAAGACCCTCCTCCAGAGGCAGCCCCGAGGCAAGGCCGGAGACAGGAGGGCCGTGAACCGGTGAAGAGCCCAGCTGCTGCACAGAGGCCGGGCTCACCTGAGTGCGGGGGGCTGGGGTGGGAGTCAAGAAAGACCTGGAGCAGAGGCCCTCAAGATGGGGCCACACTGACAGCGTCTGGGGGCGCTAGAGCACCTCAAAGCCAGGCCAGTGCCCACAGAGCAGCCGGGGTGACGGTGCTGGGAGCCCTGCCCGGGGCTCCTGGCCGGTGCGGAGCGCGTAAGGCCCGAACTCACGGCGCTGGCTGCCAGCTCACCCCGTCCACGGCCCGTAAGTGCGGCTGCGCGCCCATCCTGGTTCCGCTGGGCTCCTCCCTGACCCCTGGTCCCGCTCGCGCCTGGGCCAGCAGGGCGGCTACGAAGGGCAGGCCAGGTCTCAAGACCCCCACAGTGTCCTCAGGCTAAGGTCACCTGTCCCCAGCCAGCGGGAAGAAGGGAGGTTCTAACGGGACGGTGCTGAGGGGCGGCAGTAGTGGGCTGGGGCTAATTGAGAGAACTCATCTTAAATTAAATGTTTAATTAATTTAAAAAAAGGAACGGCTGTTACGGAGCTAGTAATGCTATAGAAACACTGGATTAGAGGCCTAACTAGAGGGAGGGGCTGGTGCTGGCAGAAATCCTGGGGCCGGTGAGCTTTAGGGTCTGAGGTCTAAGAAGGCCCAGGCGGGGGCCCCTCCCCGCCCTGCTGGTGTCGCCTCAGCATCTTCCAGGGGGAGGGGGTGGGGGGGCGCCTGGGCAGAGCCGGTGGCAGCTGTGGGAACTCCCGCCTGCCCCGCTAAGGCGTCCAGGCAAGAGTCTGAAACAGGTGGCACCAAGACCATCATTCAGGAGCGGGGGGCCCTTCCCGGCCTCCCGAAAGCTCCTATCTCAGATCCAAGAGTGTCCAGGGTGTCCTCTGGCCAACCAGTAGTTGCGCGGTCAGTCCTGCTGCCTTGACCCCGTCTCCAGGAGGGGCACAGCCAGAGGGGTGCAGGAGTCCAGCCCCCGAGCCTCTGAGGCACTGCAAGGCGGGCGGGTGGTGGGGCCTGGGGTCACTGGTTCTGGGGGGGCGGGGCGGGGGCGGCATCTCTGCTGGGCTGGACAGAGTGGGGCTTCCACGCAGCAGAACCTGAGTTGAGACGCAGAAAAGGAGGGAGGTCAGCGCTCAATGAAGAGGCCCGGGCTCCGGGAGCAGCCCCGGCTACCTCCAGCCTGCTTGCCCGCCTGCCCCACCACCGCCCGCCTGCCCCACCACCGCCCGCCTGCCCCACCACCGCCCGCCTGCCCCGCCGCCGAGGCTCCTGCCTTCCCACCCGCCTCCCTCGCTCTCCCTGAGGCAGGGCCCGGCGACATGGAGGCTGGGACCACCCACCATTCCGCTGGTGCTACCAGCCCCGAGAGTCGCTCCACGGCCTGTCCCGGCTGCCCTTGGACCGCATCTGCTCCTGGACGGCGCCTGTCTGTGGGGCACGCATGTGAGGCCCACCCCGCCCTGCCCGTGGCCCTGGGAGGGGCAGTGCCCCTTCGCGCTGGCCTTCAGCAGGGCCACGGGTCTTAGGAGCCTGCTTGAGCTGGCTGCAGTCAGCGGACGCCCCGCCCAGGCCCTTCCCCTGTGCGGCGCAGGCCCACGCCGGCCGCCGCGGGCAGAGTGCTGGGCTTCTCCCAGCCACCGACCCCATTGACAGGGGGCCACCACGGCCCTGCGGGAAGGCCCTCCCGTTACTTCTGAGTCGCCCCTCCCCGCCACCACCGCCGCCGAGAGCCTGCCGGTGGGAGGGCAAAGCGGGCCTAGCCCTGCTGAGGGGCCGCAGCCCTGTCCTGCTTCCCCATTGCGTGTGCTGCCATGGCCCCTGCCTGAACTTTCAAAAAGGGGAACAGTCCCAAGCCACAGCCCCACCGCGACCTCTCCCCGCCCTCGTTACCATGGCAAGTCCGTCTCCGGCCCCCATCTCCCCAGAGCCAATGTGGGTCAGGTGGACAAAATTCATGGGCTCCCCAATCATGGTTCGGTCAATCCGCCTCCTCTTCTTCTTCTGCTCGGACAAGACAGGGGCGCGTCGGCGGAGCCCCCCTCCAGCACGGCGGCAGGATGGCTTCTAGGTGCTGGGCGGGGCCGGGGGCGGGGAGGCTGGGAGCCCCTGGGGTGTCACGGGCCGGGGCCCGCTGCCCAGAGCAGACGCTGACAGGGGAAGGCCACGGCCAAGTCACCCCGATGAGGACACAATGGGAGAGCGGCAGTGCTGGCTCCTCCGCCCGAGCCAGAGAGGACGGGGCAGCGGCGGCCGCTCGCTTCCCGTCACCTGTCCCCTCGCTGCAGACGCGCGCTCGGAGCCACAGCCCGGAGGGCAGCCCGAGGTGTGTCTGGCGTGGCAGGCCCGGGCCTGGGTGGGGCTGGGACACTCACCGGCTGGGGCTTCTCTACCACACAGCAGCCCAGTTTGTGCCAAAATTCACTCATGTTCCCTGAGGGGTCCAGCTTCACGCCTCACCGAGGCCCGGGGGCTCCGCTGTGGCGCCTCGAAGCCCACCCCTCGCTGCCCTGGGGCACCCGCAGGGGCCTCGGAGTCCTGGGTGAGCGGGAGGGTCGGCGACGCCCCGAGGCCAGTGGGGCCAGAGGCGGGTGGGCCAGCAGGCTGCTCACGTCCTCCTGGGGCCTGGGACCCTGGACAAGGACAAGGGGGGAGAAGGTGAACGAGGACCCCGACCCTCAGGAGCCTCCGAAGAGCCCAGCCACTCACGTTCCCTCCAAGGACCTAGTCCTGTACCCCGGCATCAAGTTTCCCCCAAGCCCAAGTACCTCCAGTTGGAGAGGACAAGGGCCAGGAGGAGGCCGGCGGGTTAAGGGGCAGCCGCTGCTGGCCGGCAGAGGAAGGCGGCCAGGAGCTGGGAAAGAGGCCGGAGGGGACCCGGCTGGGCAGAACCGAGCAGATGAGCCGCAGCCCCCCTCTGGTTTTGCTGCAGAAAGGGGGGGATGTGAAACGCCTCCAAGGAGGAAATGGTGGTTTCTGTCTTCGCACAAACACGGCCTCCACCCCAACTCCTCCCTGTTGTCTCAGCTCATCCTAAACACCTAGCTCTGAGGTGCAGGTGCCAATGCCCCAGTGCTAATGACCAGCTGCAGCAGGCGGAACCTCAGCTGCTGCCAGAGAAATCTCCCCCAGCCGCAGCCTGGGGGTCCCAGCTGAGCGCACACGCAGGCGGGCCAGGCTCTGGTGCTTGGCCTTGAGGTGGTGCCTGGAGGCTGCATGCTTCTCCTGCACCCCCTGCGGCCTGGGAGCAGCCCCGCCTGCGCTGGCCAAGCTCCGTGCCACCGGTGCAGGCGGAGGCACCTGCACTGCCGTCCGCTGGCCGCCAGGTGCTCTCTCGCCTCCTGCCCTCCTCACAAATCCTGCCGAGTCTGCCCCGGGCTCTGCCTCACCCGCAGCCAGGGCCGAGCTGCCTCCTCCCCTGTGCTCTGGCCTGCTCTCCCCTCCCTTCCCACGCCCCCCCAGCGCCACCCGCCGACCAGAGGGAGGGCACTTTCCAGTGGCATCAGGGTCCAAGGACAAAAACGTCCTCCTGCTGTCGTTACTGCTGGCCGGGGAAGGCCACACCTGGACTCCCCCTCACGGCAAGGCCCCGGTGTCCTGCCCACGGGGACCGGTTACAGCCTGGCCTGGACAGGAGCCCCCAGCTCTCGGGCCCGGGCCCTGGCCTGGCCTCAGAACCGGGAGGCTTACTGGACAGCCCTGGGAGGGACGCTCGGGGTCCCAGTCGCTGGGGCGAGGGGCTGTCCCCTCCTCCATCCCACACTGCACTGAAGGGGGCGGCCCGGGTGCAGGCGGTCCAGACTGGTCGTCAGTAGGGAAGCCGGTGGGTCACAGGGTTTGTCTCTGGCTGGGGTGAGAGGACAGTGGTGGGGAGTGAAGAAAACAATGAAGAATGGGAGGAAAACCCCAACACCACCAGGCAGGCCCCATGCTCCCCAACAGGCCCCCCTTCTCAGGGCTGAGCTACAGAGGTGGAAGGAGGGAGGGGAGCCCCAGAAAAGGGGGAGGAGACAGGGAAAGGGGCAGTGAAGGGAACAAGGGCATTTCTGTTCCTCTTCCAGGGAACTGGCCAGAACTGGGTGGAGGGAGAGTGTGAGTGGGAACTGGCATGAAGTGAGCGATGATGATGAGGAGGGACCAGGAAATTCCATTCCCGGGACAGAAAACAAGGGTCTCAGGCTGGGGGGTGGGGGATGGGAGCGGCCAGAAAAGGAAGGAAGGGCCCTGGGCGGCTGTCTCCTTTAAAACACCAGCGGCCGCGCGCAGAGTGAAGAACCAAGTCTGGGCCTCGAAGCCCGCAGGGGAGCCCGCGCGGCCCCCGCGTCCAGCCCGGAGACGGGAGGGCCGGAGCGGGGAGACCCAAGGGCACGCGGCTCGGCCGGGGACGGCGGCGCAGGGGAGGGCGCGGAGGACGGAGGGAGGAGCGCTGCGGGGTTCCCGGCCCCGCTCTGGCCCAAACCGGTTCTCCCGGCCCCGCTCCCCGGCCCCGGGCCTCCGCCCGCTGCCGGCCGGCCCTCCGAGGGCAGGTGGGGAGGGGAGAAGAGCGAGCGGCCGAGCGGGCAGCCGCAGGCTCCGAGGAGGGCTCCCCGCTTTTCAGCCAAGGCCCGACCCCCGCCCCGCGACCCTCTCCCGGGACCTCGGCCAGGCCCAGCGGGGCTCGGCCCGGTCAGGGGCCTACGGACCCCTCGGCGCGGAGTCCGGCTCCCAGGACCCCGTCGGCCCCACTCTGCCTGGCCCGGCCGCCGGGGTCCGCGGGTCCCGGAGCCCTCCCGCCCCGGCCCCGGCCCCGGCCCCGGCCCCGGCCCCGGCCCCGGCCCCGGCCCCGGCCCCGGCCCCGGCCCCGGCGCTGGCCCTGCCCGTCGGCGGCGAGTCGGCACCCGCGGGGCGCGCCGCGGGCCGTTCCTCGGGCGCCCCCCGCCGGCCCCGCGGCCGGGGGCGGCGCCGCTCACCTGCTCGGCTGGCGCATCGGGGCGTCCGCGGCCGCTGCTGGGGCTCCCGCTCCGCGCCGGCGGCGTGGGGTTCCGGCTCGCTCGGCCGCGCGGTGGGGGAGCCGAGGGCGGGCCGGCAGAGGTGGGGCCGGCGAGGGCGGAAACGCCGCGACGCGATTACGAAACCCGTCCGGCCCGGAGCGGGCGCACGGCCCCCCTTCCCCGCCGCCGGGGCGCGGACTGCCGGGGCGCGCGGGAGGGGGCGCCCCTCCCTGCCCCGCCCCGCCGCTCGCCGGGCCGGGACCCCCCGCCGGGGCGGGCAGCCACGCCGCCCTCCCCCCGACCCGCCGCCCCCTCTGTGCGCCGGACATTGAGGGGCCAAACGGAGGGGCGCCCCTAGAGCCCCCGACCCAGCCCAGCCCGGAGATTCGCAGAAGCACCCCCCAGTCTTCGCGCGCCCCACCCCAGGCGGAATAGGGGGCTGTTATCCCGCTGTGGGGGTGGGCGGGCGAGGCGGGGGCGGCAGGACTTGGAGGGAGGGGTGGAGGTGCTTGGTGATGCTCCAGAGCCCCCACTTAGCCCGGAGCCCTGAATGGGGGGCCAGCGGGCGTCCCCTGGGGGCCAGAGTGACGCCCGCTAAGCCGTGCACTTGAAACTCGGAGGAGGACACCCGCGCTGGGGGGGACGGGGCGCGGGCCCACCAGCCCCCGCTCGCTCCGACCCGGCGCACCCCCCAAGTGTTCTGGAACCTGCCGTCTGAATTAGCCGAATCAGGCAGAGGGGGCGGGAGCGCTTCCGCCCTCTTAGGAGGGCTGCATTGCAGGGGGGACGGGCACACGCTCAGCCCCAGCCGGAGCGAGTGAGCAGACAAAGCCGGCGAAGCCGCGCGCGCGCCTCCGCCAGTGAGCGCAGCACCGGCCAGCTGCTCGCACCGCCTCGGGAGCAGCCGCTACCGCGACAGCAGGTAAACCGGCGAGGGCCGGGCCGCTGCGGTAAGGGGCGCCGCTGCCGCTTAGGGTGAGGCCCCGAGGCAGGGCGAGACTGGGGGCACCTCGGGAGGGGCGGGAGGCAGGTGGCACCGGCCGCATCCCCGCTAAAATGCGCCCCCTCGCCCTCTAACCCTTTGCAGACGTTACTGTCCAGCAGTCTCCGAAGTTACCATTTCTCGGCATTTATCTCTTTCTTTCAAGGGCATTTGGCTGGAGTTCATTGTTCTGCGTCCTTTCTTATCTCCAGTCCAGTTGCACATCTTTCCCAGTCATCATCTGTTTTGCCAGGTTCTGGATGAATCTTTAGTCTTTGTGCACGGCCTCCCTACATTTCCAATTTTTTTCCTGCACTGTCTGATGCCCCTCCCCTCACCCCAAACGTGTCTTCATAGGAGGGAAGCTTTGGGGGAAGGGTACGGTAATATTGAGTATTCTGACCTCTCTTTAAACAGTCCCTTGCTGCCCACCTCCAACCTTTGCTCCAAAGAGGCATCTCAGGCAGGCAAGGTGGGGTTCTGTGTCTGACAGCTGCCTGCTCCCATACTGAACCCAGATTCTGAAAATGGAATACTCTTCTGCAGCTTGGTGAGAGAGGTGGGGGGAGAACGTGGCTAGTAGGAAAATCGAGTCCAGAATGAGGCAGGGATGAGATGCCAGCGCTTCCCTCGCTGTCCTCCCCACGGTGGCGGCATGACACAGCAAGGCCGCGCTGGGCAGGCCCTGGTCCACAGGGTCTGGACAAAGGGTGTTTGGGCGTGTCTGTTCGACTCAAAGAGATTGCGTCTTTTCATACTCCAGCCGCTACATGATGAGTGCGATTCAGAATCACCTTTGCCTGCTGTGTCTAGGTGATCTTGAGGGGCGATGGGAAGGATGTCTAGAGGACAACAGTGGTTGCCAGGCAGCGCCTCAGCCCTCTGGACAAGTGGATGAGAGATGAGGGGGGTGAGTGGGGGCGTCTGGGGAGGGCAGGAGAGAGCGAACTGAAAGGGACGTCTTTCAAAATTTGGGGACTTGGGAATTCGTCCATCCTGATTACATCTGACATTTCCCTGCTAACGTGAAGCGTGTTTTAGCTTCCGCTTTCTGAAAGGGTGTTCTCTGCTTGAGTGCAGGCGCCCGGTGGGCTGTATGCCCCCTCCCGGACGGACACGCTGCGTCAGTGCTGCGGCCGGGGCTTTCGGCCCTTTAGGCCCTTTAATATTTCATAGAATTTCCTCTAGTTTTCTTTGTCTTTTCTTCTTTTTTTAATTGCAAGATCAGCCCTGCCAGACACTCAGGGATTACTGGGCAGTTTTTAAATAGACTCTGGTTGTGCGAACGGGTCAGTTTGGCAGAGCTTTGCCCGTCTGCGTTCTCACTTGCTGCCGCTGGCGTTTCACCTGTGAGATCAGACCACGGCACGGCCTTGCCTAAGCCGCTAAGTCTGTTCTTCGGGAATTGCTGCAAGTTTGGGGAATATAGGTATCGACGTGCAGCACATCAGGAAAGAACCAGACTGGGGTTAGGAGGCCTGGGTCCTAACCCGACTGGCTGAAAGTCTCATCCTCATCCTTACGGTGTTTCTGGTTTTAAAGTCCTACAACCCCTCCCCCAGGCGCCATGGTTTCTGTTCTCTAAAGGGTCTATTATGTGCCCTGCATTATACCAGGTTTGCTTAGAGAGTGCTAGAAAGGGTGGGGGGACATTAAAAAGAAGCCAGTGTGGGAGGCACATAACTGTTATGTCGTAACAAAAATAAAATTCCTGTCACAAGTGAGTAAGCCCAGTGGCTCCCGAGACCTGCTGCTTGGGATTTCTGAACGTCCGGCGCAGCTGGTTCCTACGTAAGACCATCATCCCCAGCCCCCTTCCCTGCACGTCTCTCCCTGCCAGCCCCCGCGGGTCATCAGAGCTGAGCATCACAGGCCGATGATCTCACCTCCCAACCCGCTCCCCCACCCAGTTCCCGTTCCCACACCACCCTCCCCAGCAGCTTCTGCTGAGTAATGCTCAGGTTCCAAAGGTTATTTTGGAGCAGCCCGAGAGGAGCTGCTCGAGAGGAGCTGCTCGAGAGGAGCTGCTCGTCCTCCTTCAGCATCAGGCCGCCTACCCGCTCTCCGCAGCCCTGCTCTCGAGGAGGGCTTTTCCTGCCGGAGCAGGCTCCTCGATGTGCCGGTTAGAGAGGCTGTACTGGTTAGCAGGGTCGCTGAGCACATTCCATGGTGCCATTTTAGCAGCTATTTAAGGCCGCTATTTCAGAGTCTGCGGGCTTGCTGGCGCGGTGGAGTGTGTCCAGGAAGGCCTTCTCAAACAGGGGGTCTGTTTTGGGCGGCCGTGGAAGTTTCTTTTGCTCCTTTGGAACATGTCAGCGAATGCTGCTACCCTTCCCTTGGTGAGTAAAGCAGCAGCCTGAGGTTGCAGGCGGCATAAGGGAGTGCAGGATGAGCCGAAAGGCAATGGAAATAGTCCAGAAGTATGGAAATAGCTAATCTGTAAAGGGCTGTGTCCTTCCAGCCTAGGCTTTCCTTTCCTTCCCTAGAATTCCCAGCCTTCCCACGCTGCTCTTATTCTCATCAGGTACGTTCCAACACTGGGACCTGAGCAGAGATTCCATTCAGCATGGGAAGATTCTTCTAGCACCTGGGGTGTTGTCCTAAAGGAGAGGTAGTAAAGAAAAAGCAGGGCTTTTTGTTTGTTTTTAAAGATTTTTATCTACTTATGCATACAGGAGCTGGGGTAGAGCATCCCTGGTGGCGCAAGGGGTTAAGTACTGCACTATGAAGCATCTACAGCCACTGCAGCATGAATTCGATCCCCGCCAGGGAGGGGACCCACATGGCGCAGCAGACCTCTCCTGCCTCGCCTGCTGCTCCCCTCAGCAGTGTAGTTAAGCCCATCTGCCTGTTCTGCTCCCCACACTGTCTCTGGTGGATCCTCTCACCTCCCACAACTCTGGCCTGTACCCCAGCTCTTGTGTGCATAAATAAATAAATCTTTAAAAAAAACAAACAAACTGTAGAGTAAGTACTGGGAACAGATGCTGGCGGACACAGGGTAGATTGAGCGGAGTAAGCCTAAGGAAGCTAGTTGGTCAAGAAGAGTGCGGCATTTAGAAGGCGGGAGGAAGCAAAGCTGAAATGCCATGGCACTCCTTTTCAGTGGCTCCATGACCTGTTAAGCCAGACAGGGGAAAGTCAAATTCGGGGGAAGGGGTTCCTCTAGGACTTGCAACTTTTAAGTAATTTTTAAATTTTAAAAGTAAACTTTTAAATTTTAAGATGGAGACGGGAAGGAGTCGAGCTGGAGTGTAACTAGCGGACCATGCTAAGAGTGCGGCCAGACCCACAGACCTGCTGTCCTGGTGCTGAAACGTCTTTCCAAAATGGGGCTGTAGGGGCAGGAGAGCTCAGGCGGTTCAGGAGTCCTGGGGCCCTTGATGGCTTTTATTGATCTTTCTGCATTGCGGCAGGCAGGGGGCCGGGGGCAGCAGGCCTCCAGCCCCTGTAAATCTTCACTCTTTGGGGCTCTCTGGGCTCCTGCGCCTCCGCTCTGCTATTCCTCCTGCTGCTACTCACAGCGCCCCGTGAAGACACCCTTACATGCCCCGTGCCTCAGCCCGGGTGCGACACCCCACTCCGGTGCCGCCATCAGGCCTGCGTGCAGGACCGCAGGTGCCCTTCAGTGCGCTCACGGCGGGGGGCGGGAAAGCCCAATGACCTTCATTTCCCCTGTGGGGTGAAGTTAGGAAGTGGCAGCAATGGCCAGGAAAGCGGTCCTGGCTCTCGGGACTGGGTTTTATGCAGAGGCAAATGGGGCTGCAGCGCTCCCAGGTGAGGAGAGGCCTCGGGCCGCAGAGGTTGCTGTGGCGTGAAGACTGACAAGTGATTTCCTTGTAGGAAGCTATGAGGGACCCCGTGAGCAGCCAGTACAGCTCGTTCCTCTTCTGGAGGATGCCCATTCCAGAGCTGGACCTGTCCGAGCTGGAAGGCCTGGGCCTCTCAGATACGGCCACCTACAAGATCAAGGAGAGCAACGATGGCAAAATGACCCGACAAGCAGCTGGAGTGGAGAAGAACCCTGATGGCGACGCCCTCCTGGAGTACAGCACCTTCAACTTCTGGAGAGCGCCCATCGCCAGCATCCACTCCTTCGAGCTGGACTTGCTCTGATGCGAGACTTCTCTCCCACCACCCGCCCTGTCTCCCTCCCCAAGCCCCTTCCTCTCCGCCCTTTCCCCATTTCAACTTGCTCTCCCCTCCCCTGTGTTGAGGTGGTGCTGATGAACCTGCCGGAGTCGTGTTGTATTTATTTACTTATGTATTTATTTACCTACCTACCTTCCTAGTTCTCTCAGAAACCCACAAGCCACATGGGGGCCCAAGCCACAGAGGAATGGGCCACGGGGCACCAGAGAAGCACCATGGGGGGCCAGTAGTGTGAAATGGGGGGCTGGTTTTGGCGTCTTTCATCAGCTCCAGAACTGCCTTCCTCATTTGCTGCCACAGGCAGTAACGCAAGTATTTCTTCTAGGGTTGATGGAAACCGTGGAGATCCTTAATTTGAGATTACCTCCTAGAGGCAGGATTTCTAGAAGGCTAAGGTGATAAGCAAGATGTGCTTGTTGGATCCTCCTTCTCGTCACACGCTTTTTCTCAGAGAGGTTGGGGGTTAAGGTGATAAAACAGAAGGAGCTAAGACCTCATGGAAGTGAGAAGCACTAGGGCGAGCTGCTCTCAGAAGGCTGTCCGTCCCTGCTTCAGTTGAGTCACTGCATCCTGCTCCCGCTGGGCGCTGAAAGCCCAGGCAGTCAAATGCCACATTTCGATGCAGCCCCAGGACTAATACCACCATCTGCAGGGTCGCCTCTTCTGAAGGTCACAGGTTTAGTCGCTGGCCTGCCTTGCCCTCTGCTGTGCCATGTCCAGCACGGCCGGCCTCTGCTAACCCAAGTCCCACTCCTGACCTCACCTCCCCCACTCTCCCCAGACAAGCGCTGACTGTGCTTGCCGGCTCCTTTCTTTAATAAAGACATTCAACCCCTGCTCTGGCTTCGTCTCTCGCACAGGGAAGCAGCTGAGCTGCAGGCACGAGCCTTACTTCCTTCTACACCCTCCCTAGTGTGACTTTTTCCCCCCTTTTTCTTTTAAAGGTTTATTTATGCACACACGAACTGGAGTACAGAACGAAGTGTGGGGGTGAGAGACAGAGTGGGGAGCAGAACAGGCAGGTTGACTGAAACATGCTGCTGAGGGGGCAGCGGGAGACAGGAGAGGTCTGCTGCGCCCTGTGGGCTCCTCCCTGGCCGGGGATCGAACTCACGCTGCGGAGGGTGCGATGCTTCACAGTGCAGTGCCTAACCCTTGCGCCACCAGGGAGGCCCACCCAGTATTGGGCTTTGAAGACCAGTGACAGAGTAGCCTTCGTACTTAAGTGATGAAGGGGGGGGGGGGCAGGAAAAGGGTGACATCGAGTTAAANAGGGGAGGGAGGGGGGGGGGGGCAGGAAAAGGGTGACATCGAGTTAAAATCATTTGATTACTCAGAAGCCCCCCTTCCGCCTGCCAGTGGCTACCAACCCACGGGAGGCAGGGCTCAAGGCGCCCTGAGCCACGGTGCCCCGGAATATAAACGCGCCCCCCCCCCCAATAAGCAGTGAGTTTCGCCCTCCTCGCTGCAAAACTAAAACCATCTAGTCTAATTTACAGTTTGGGGGTGCCCGCTATCAGGGGTGCTGAGTCAGAGGCCGCGGGAGCCCGCGACGAGACACTGACCCCAAAGGGGGCGCCGAGCCGAGGCGCGAAGGGGCCGCAGGTGCAGCGCAGCCCCCAGCCCAGCTCGCGCCCGCCCCGACTCGGCCCCTCTCCGCCGCGCACGGCTCTCGGGGCCCCGCGCACGGCTCTCGGGGTCGACGCGCAGCGACGGCCGCCGGAACTACACGCGCCGCCTCCGCCGCGCCAAGTAGTCCGCGCGCCGGCCGCCGCGCACCCCCGCGCCTCGCGGGGGCGCGCCCCCTCCGCGCGAGCGGCGCCGCGCGCGGGCCGACGCCGCGCGCCTCGTCGACGCCCCCGCCGGAGGTACGTTCGCGCGCGCTCACTTCCGGGTCCGCCATTTTGTCGCCTCCATTTCTCCACGAGGGGGGGCTCAGGGCCCCCCAAATGTGCAGCGATGAAAAGGCCCCAAAGTGCCCGTCGCTGCCGGGAGCCCTAGCTGGGAAAGGCGCGGGAGCGGGCTGGCGGGCTCGGCGGGCGCGCGGCCGGCGGAGCCCGGGCGAGGAGGTGAGCGCGCGGGACGCGCGGCCGGGGCGCGGGAGGGCGCGGGCGCCGGCGCCCCGAGCGGCGCCCCTTCCCCGGCGGGGCGCTGGGGGAGGGGGCCGGAGGAAGGGGACGCCGGCGGAGGAAGGGGAGGGGACTGCGAGGTGCGAGGGGTGGGGGCCGACCTGGGCCGGGCGCGGCCGAGGGAGCCGCCGCCGCGGGGGTGGCCGCCAGGGGGCGGCGCGGAGCGCGGCGGGGCGGCCCGGAGGCCGAGCCGGGCTCCCCGCTAGTTCGCGGGTGCTGGAGTGAGAACCGGGCTGCGGGGCGCCGGAGGCTGCAGGTCGAGGGGGCTGGGGGTCCCCCGGCCCGCGACCCCGGTCGTCGCCTGGAGGTTATGGGCGAGCGTAGCTGGCGCAGCGCCCGGAGTCTGCACGGCGGGGGGCGCGGGCGACGCGGGGAGGGGGCCTCGTGGTCGGGCCTGGACGCTCCGGCCCCGTTGCGTGGTCCCCCCGCGCTCGCCGGACGCGCCCCTTCTCGCCCGCGGCGCCCCGCGCGCCCCTGGAGCAGCCTGCCTCCGACCACTTGGCCGCGCGCCGGGCCGCCTGGGGCCCATTCCCGTGGTGCGAGCCGCGCCGGGCCCCTGGCGTGCGCGCTCAGTGCCCGGGGATCGCCCCTTGCCGCGGAGGGGGCCGCTCTGCCCGCAGGTGCCGTGCTGGCCCGCCGCGGCCCCCGGTCGGCGAGTGAAACACGCTGACTCAGAGTCCGTGTGTGCTTCTTGGGGGGCTGCGCGTCCTTCTCCAGGACCCTGGGGGACCTCGCTCCTCCGGCTGGCCTGCCAGCGCGGCTGGGGTCCTGGGAGCCGCACAGGAGCCCCACCAAAATGCTGTCGTTTTAAAATGTGCTTCGCTTTTAAAAACTAAGGTTCTTATTTTAGATTAACTCAGAAGACAAGAGTAACTTCGGAGAGGGGGAGAAAAGAGCCTTCACACTTTTTGGGAGACCTAGTTTTTATAGCCGATGATGACTGTAACTCCCTATTTACATTCTGACCCCAAAGTTTTACTCTTACCTTTTTTTTTTTAGTAAGACGGCTTTTCACTGTCTGTTTAAAGACTGGGGGACAGGTTTGGATTGGTCATGAATACGAGCAACCTGAAAGTTTCCTTTTAACTTAGTAATAAGCTAATGGAAACACAGCTTTAATTTTTTTAGCAGTGATTGTGGTTTATAAATATTGATTTATTTATGCGTACAAGAACTGGGGCGTACTGGTGGAGCGGGAGTAAAGCCAGAGCACCACCAAACTGTCACCAGCCACTGCAGCCTGAGTTGATCCCGGCGCGGGAGGGGACCCACACCGCAGCAGACCTCTCCTGCCTCCCTTCTGCTCCCCTCAGCAGTTTGTTTAAGTCCATCTGCCTGTTCTGCTCCCAGCATTGTCTTTGTGTCCTCTCACACATAGTTTCCCCCCACACACATCTATGGCCAGCACCCCAACTCTTTGTATGCGTAAATAAATAAATTTTAAAAAAAGAACTGGGGTGTGGGCCACGTGGGGGAGAGGTGATGAGAGGAGTCACCAGAGACAGAGCGGTGAGCAGAGCAGTCAGATAGACTGAAACCCACTGCTGAGGGGAGCAGCGGGGAGACAGGAGAGGTCTGCTGCGCCCTGTGGGTCAGCTCCCTGCCCAGGGATGGAGCTCTGGCTGAAGTGGCTGGCAATAGCTTCATAGCTGAGACTTTTACCCCTGCTTCACCAAGGAGACCCAGTTTTAAATTCTTAGAAGGAAGGTAGCATGGAGAAATGAGAGGTATTAGTTTTCTATAAGATTTTGTTATCATTTTTTCTCTAGCATTTTCTTGAGTTGTTAAAAACTCATACATAGATCCGATTATAGAAAGTCACACCATTGAAGTTCACCCTCTGCTTCTGAACCTGAGGACCTGGCCTGTAGCCTTTGGTATATTCGTTTTCAACAAGCTGCTCTTGTGATCTCCCGGACACCCGTGTTTGATCACAGTATTCTGTGGTGGGAAAATTAAGTTCACATAGTGGAGCATTGATTCTGGCTTCAGAATTTATGTATAATCTTAAAAATTACTGAGGGGGCCTCCCTGGTGGCTCAAGGGGCTGAGCGCCGCACTGTGAGGCTTCCACAGCCACTGCAGTGTGAGTTCAATTGCTGGCCAGGGAGGGACCACAGGGCGCAGCAGACCTCTCCTGCCTCCCTGCTGCTCCCCCCGGCAGTGGGTCTCAGTGGATCCACCTGATCTGCTCCCCGCTCTGTCTCTGGTGACTCCTCTCACCCCCGTGCCTCTGGCCTGTACCCCAACTCTTGTATGTTTAAATAGATAATACCTTTAAAAAAATTACTGAGGACCCCAAGATGTTACATATATTGATATTTACTGTTTTAAAAATTAGTTTTTAGTGTTCTTTCACTAAAATACAGTAATCTATTGTGTTATAACACATTACAGTGAAAAATGTATTTTCTAAGTTATAGAAATAGAGGAATGTACTTGAAGGGGGGATATTTTAATAGCTTCTTCTGGAAATTTGATGCCACACAAAAGCTCAGTGCATAGCAGTTTCTTAAAAGTTAGTTGTGATGAGGAATCAGAAGCCTTGTCCATGAGCTTTTTGTGCTTTGACTTTGGAGTCCGTTGATCTTTCACTTTGAATGACTCTTTCTTTTTTTTTTTTTTTTAAGGAAGAATTTAGAATGATAGATAGACTTTATTATTATTTTTTTAATATTTATTTATATATATAAGCACTGGGGTACAGGCCAGAGTCCAGGCCGGTGAGAGGATTCACCAGACAGAGTGGGAGTAGAACAGGGAGTAGACTGCCCGAAACACACTGCTGAGGGGAGCAGCAGGCACAGCAGGAGAGGTCTGCCACGCCATATGGGGCCCCTCCCTGGCCGGCAGCAGGGATCGAACTCTTGCTGCAATGGCTGCGGTTTGCTTCATAGTGCGTTGCTTAACCCACTGCGCCACCAGGGAGGCCCTTTATTATTTTTTTTAAGATTTATTTATTTATGCATACAAGCACTGGGGTACAGGCCAGAGGTGTGAGGGTTGAGAGGATTCACCACAGAGAGCAGGGAGCAGAACAGGCAGATCAACTGAAGTATACTGCTGAGGGGAGCAGTGGACACAGCAGGAGAGGTCTGCCACGCCATATGGGTCCCCTCCCTGGCCGGCAGCAGGGATCGAACTATGAAGCAAATCGCTGCAGTGACTGCGATTTGCTTCATAGTGCGTTGCTTAACCCACACCGCCACCAGGGAGGCCCTGAATGACTCTTTCTACCTGTGCTTGGTTATAACACTCATTGATCATTTGAAAAATAGTGGTTCAAATTATACACATCACATGATTCGTTGTATTGTACAGTATAATAAAAGTCACCACTAATTTCATAAGAACCATTTGTAGTAGGCTGTCAGCTTATGCTGATGGATATAGATGTCCTGAAATTCTAATTTTTATTTGAAAGCTCAAATTAGAACTGATAATTGGCAGTAAATGCTATCAGTTAGTTTCCTTGCGGTGGCAGGCATACTTCATTTCTGAAAAAATGTCTGCCATGTACTGACTCTCAGTGACTGTGGTGCGTCTATTGCTCCTTCCACGTAACATGTCTACCCATAAACTTTGTTTTTTTATTTAAAGATTTATTTATTTATGCATACAAGAATTGGGGTACAGGCCACAGGTGCAGGGTGGGTGGGTGAGACAGAATGGGGAACAAAAGAGGCAGATTGACTGATTGTCTGAAACACACTGCTGAGGGGAGCAGCGGGGATACAGGAGAGGTCTGCTGCGCCCTGTGGGTCCCCTGCCCCGGTGATCAAACTCATGCTGCAGTGGCTGCGGAGGCTTCATAGTGTAATGCTTAACCCCTTGCACCACCAGGCAGGTTCCGTAAATTTTATTTCAAAGGATGAAATGCTATTTTACTCCTTAAGTTTGAAAGGTAGTAACGTGTTATATTTATTTCCAAAGTATTTTCTGGAGATTGAAAGTAAGGGCACTATCCTTTAGGACTTGAAACTTTCCCAGGGGTCTGGTTGTGTTAGGTGAGGTAGGAGATGCCCTGCCCATAGCGGTGTGAAAGCTACTTCTGTAGATTTGAGCACCAGGGTTTTTCTAAAAACATTTTACAGGAGACTTTCTTTGTGTTTGAGTTATAGGTTCCTGAAAACTTCTGTTCCTATGCATAAAGATGTCTTTGGTGGACTTGGGGAAGAGGTTGCTGGAAGCAGCAAGGAAAGGCCAAGATGACGAAGTGAGAACGTTGATGGCAAATGGTGCCCCTTTCACCACAGACTGGGTAAGCACTCTTCACTGTCCCCGCGTCAGCCACCACCAAGCTTTTTCTTCAAGGCTCAGCAGCTTTTACTGATTTTTCTTCATTCCCTTTCTGCCTTTTCTCCTACAAGAGTTTTATTTTCTTTGTCTCATCTGAATATGTGGTTTTCTTTTTCTTTTAGTTTTCCAAATTGAAAGAGTCTCCTGTGGATATATAGGTGGTAATCGTAAGGTATTCTATACTTGTGATTTTCTATAATGCTTTTTAGAGTATTTTTGTAAGGTTTAATTCTCCCTGGCATGTACTTGTGCTGTAGGCTTCTGTAACTAGCTAGAAGTCAAATAAAGTCAGCACAACAGGAGTGCATTCCTTTTCTCTAAACGTCCCGGTTCGTAAGCAGTAGTCTGGCCACTTTGTTCCTTTGCACTGTTAAAGAAACAGTGACGGGAAGGTGTCCTCTCATGCCCTGGTCAGCGGCTTGGAGAGCAGCTTCAGAAGAGCCCAGGTCCAGGCCGTAACAGGCTTGCTTAGCATTCACCGCCTCGTTTTAGCAGTTCGGTCTGTGAGTATCCTCTGTTCTGGGGTGATTAAGTGATGACATAGAGGCCAGCAGGTTCTTAGCGCTTCCAGAAAAGGGAACCCGTGAGGTTGGCATTTCTAAAACAGACCTGAAAAGAGCAATGTGAGAGTGAAATCCAGTCAGGCAGAGGCTGAACATACAAAAGGCAAAGAAGGAAAGAAATAGGCATTAAATAAAGCGCATAACACAAAAGAGAGGGACAGGTGGCTGACTGTGACCGCACGCTGCTGACAGAGGACTCCTGGGAGGTTGGCTTTGAGACGATAGGCTGATTTTTTTTTTTTTTTTCTGTAGAAGAAGTGGGGTGCAGGCCAGAGGTGCAGGGGTGAGAGGAGTCACCAGAGGCAGAACAGGCAGATCCACTGAAATGCACTGCTGAGGGAGCCGCGGGGACAGGAGAGGTCTGCTGGGCGCAGTGGTGCTGGGGCTGCCACTTGCCCCTGGGCGGCCAGAGGGCCCAGAGATTGACTTACTGCTATTGCTACATCTTGCTAATTTGTGTCATCACCTCTTCATCACATCCTTTTTATCCTTTTTGCCTTTAATGTGGCAACAAACTTGCCAGCCAATAAATTAACACCCCAAAGACCACGTTAAACTTTCTAGTCTGTCCTTTTCATAAGCACAGTTTTCCCCCTGCTCAGAATGCTTTTTGTCTGTCCGTTATTTTACCCTCTTAAGTCCTGCTCAAAACCACATCCTTTAGGGAATCTTACCTGATAAGCCCACTTCATTTGAAATCCATCAGACTTAGCGCTTACTTAATTGTCGGTGTGTTACTGGCCCAGTAGTATATTATTTTTTTAATTAAATGACTTCTTCAGTCCTGTCTGCCCAGCCAATTCTCTCCGCACGGACAGACGCCACAGAAGTCACGTCTTGTCCGTGTGCGTCCCCAGAATGAGCTAGCACTGCGCGTTGACGCTCAGTGAGTATGATCTCCCCACAGCTTGGGACGTCGCCCCTCCACCTCGCGGCCCAGTACGGCCATTACTCCACAGCAGAGGTGCTCCTCCGAGCAGGCGTTAGCAGGGACGCGCGGACCAAAGTGGACAGGACCCCCCTGCACATGGCTGCGGCTGACGGACACGCACACGTCGTGGAGCTGCTCGTCAGGGTAAAGCGAGGAGACCTCCGCCTCCCCCAGACGGCGTGGGACGCGGCCGGGAGCTTAAGTTCAGGGCGGCTTGTGGCATCGCGGTGCATCTCTTCGGCAGTCGTCATGGCCGCGAAGACTTGTTTTCTGACCTAAAGACTAAACGGACTTCATTGATTTTTCTTCATCCCCTTTCTGCAGGTGTTCTCTGCACTTACGCTTCTTTTTCAAGCCCTCGCTCTCTGTTAATAAATGCAACAGAAATCTGTTCTTTGGCTCTTCTTCTCCCATCTGTCATAACTTCCCAGTCATGTCCTTAGACGACCCGCTCGCTGAAGTTCTTATGTCTCAGCATTCAGGAGGCTGTGAGAAATGTGTTTCCCTTTGCTATGTCTTAAACGTGATCTAAATTTGAATACATGTGATCTCTGTGGAAATCCTCTGTTTGGTGATGGGTTCTTGCACCTGTGCTGCTGTAACCAGTGTCTGAAAAATTGCTCTCCTGTGACAGAACGGCGCAGATGTGAACGCCAAAGACATGCTGAAGATGACGGCGCTGCACTGGGCCACAGAGCACCGCCACAGGGACGTCGTCGAGCTGCTGATCAGATACGGAGCTGATGTCCACGCCTTCAGCAAGTTCGATAAGTCCGCTTTTGACATCGCCCTGGAGAAGAACAATGCTGAGATTCTGGTCATCCTTCAGGTCTGTTCTTTCCATACCCCCGAGTATACGTCAGTAACATTAAGGACTTTTTTTTTACAAGAGCTGAAGCAAAACTGAATTGGCCCTGCCTTCTCAAAGTAGTAATTCTCATAAGCCTCAATCTTGGGATTCATGTCGTGACTTTAAATAAATAAATGAAAATAAGGTCCTATAAAGTTGTGACTCTTCACGGTGATTGAAGAACTATATTGTGGCCAGTACAAACTCAAGGTTTATTTTACCTTGAAATGTTTTTTTTCCCCTCCACGCAAATGTCCTGTTCTAATTAAACTCGACTTGGGATGGCATTGAAAACCGCTGTTCCCTGAATGTCCCTCAGCTGATGTGAAATAGCAGCTAGCTCCAAAGCAGTTACGTGATAAGGAAGACATCTCCGAATTAAAAATTAGCTGAAGTTATTTCACCCGTTAGTTCCCTAAGCCAGCATCTGTCACCGGGGTGGAGAAGGGACACAGAGATTATTACAGGACATGGCCCTGCCCTTGCAGTGTTTACAGCATCATGAGGGAGATAAAGCGTGACAGTACCATGGGGATGAACACATATCTAGCAGGTGTTACGGGGGCACAGAAGAGGGACTGTTAACGATGCTTAAGCAAAGATTGAAATCTGTGTAGAATTTGTTTTTTAAGGTTTATTTTTATTCATTTATGCGTGCAAGAACTGGGGTGCAGGCCAGAGGTGCGAGGGGTGAGTGGATTCACCAGAAACAGAGCGGGCAGCAGAATAGGTGGATCTACTGACATCCACTGCTGAGGGGAGCAGCAGAGAGACAGGAGAAGTCTGCTGTGCCCTGTGGGTCAGCTCCCTGGTGGGGGATTGAACTCAGGCTGCAGTGGCTACCGAGAGCTTCCTAGTGCTGCACCTTAACCCCTTGCACCACCAGGGAGGGCCCTGATTAGCGTTTTTTGTTTAAATGATTGTTTGCATAAATAAATCTTTTTTTTTTAATTTTTTTTTTTAAAGATTTATTTATTTATGCATACAAGCACTGGGGCACAGGCCAGAGGTGTGGGGGGGTGAGAAGACTCACCACAAAGAGCGGGGAGCAGAACAGGCAGATCAACAGAAGCACACTGCCGAGGGGAGCAGCGGGCACAGCAGGAGAGGTCTGCCACACCATGTGGGTCCCCCCCCTGGCCGGCAACAGGGATCGAACTCGTGCTGCAGTGGCTGCGATCTGCCCCGTAGTGCGTCGCTTAACCCACTGCGCCACCAGGGGAGGCCCGATTGTTTGCATAAATAAATCTTTTTTAAAAAAATAAATGATTGTTTGGATTGTGGTGAACAGACGAGTGAGGAGATACTTAATGCTAAAGAGCTATGTAGTAAGACTTTTTTAGACCAGGTAAAAACCAGTGAGGGCTTGAATTATAGAAGAGGCAGATTCAAGAAGGAATTTAACAGTAACCAGAGGTTAATCTGTCTCAACCGAAGGTCTTAGTCAAGGGGATAACTGTGTATGGAAACAGAAGGCAGACAGCTGCATTGTCGGTGGTTGGTTGGTCTGTCGCTGAAAGGCGGTGCCCACAGACTGGTCACCCTGTTCAGCTTTCAATTCCTTGTTGAGAAGTTCTTTCACAACTGTGGTTTTTGGGGAGCGATCTTGTTTGTAGGAAACTGCTTCTGAAAGTAAAATAAATGAATAAAGATAAGCATCTTTATAACTGAAATACAGATATCTCTGGAAGCGAAAGTGCAGTATATGGAACTATACTTTAACACCTGACACTCGTTATTTGCTCGTTATACAGTCTCTCAGGGATTTCTTCAGTGGCAGAATGGAACAAGTTGTTGGACAAAACTCTGGAGAATTTTGTTCTCTGTAGAGTCTCTACAGAGACAATGACTTGTAGGTAATTGATCGCGGAATATCGGTGCTGGAAATTACTTTCCAGACAAGTCAGGTAGCACCCTCAGTTTTCAGAATTAGAAAAACAAACAGGGCCTCCCTGGTGGCGCAGTGGGTTAAGCAATGCACTATGAAGCAAACTGCAGCCACTGCAGCACGAGTTCGATCCCTGCTGCCGGCCAGGGAGGGGACCCACATGGCACGGCAGACCTCTCCCGCTGTGTCTGCTGCTCCCCTCAGCAGTATGTTTCAGTCAGTCTGCCTGTTCTGCTCCCCGCTCTATCTCTGGTGAATCCTCTCACCACCCTGGACTCTGACCTGTACCCCAGCTCTTGTGTGAATCAATAAACAAATCTTTAAGAAAAAAAAGAAAAACCAAGCTCTAGACAAGGTAAGTGAGTTGTCTAGAAGTTTTTGCAAATAATACATCTTGCTTTTCTAAAGTTGAAATAAGCGTGGGAGAGCAACCAAATCTCTCTCTTCCCCTAGTGCAAAAAAACAGTAGTTTTAATGAGAACTGTGCCTCCCTCCGTGGGCCATGGCGTGCGGGGGGGTGGGGGGACTGGCTCTGCCTGACTGAGCACAGTGGGGTGGCTGTTTGGTGACTTGTGTGACCTGACTGCAAGTGTCCTGATGTGGAGCTGCTCCGCCTCCTTGTAGGAAGCGATGCACAGCCAGGTGAGCGCTCACGCCGAGAGAGCCGCCCCAGTGACTGCGGCTGCCCCTTTCATCTTCGCAGCAGGAGAAGTCGTCAGTCTTGCCAGCCTCGTAGCCCCAGCGGGCACCAGAACAACTGCAGGTGACGTTTTGATGATGTGTCATTTACTTTGGATTTAAAATGAGCGAAACCCCCACATTTTCCTAGGAGATGAAAGTGTACCCTGATTGATATCTACTACTTTATTAAAACGTTCCGCAACAGAAGATTTACGGTAAATTTCAAAGCTAATGCACGGAGTCTTTCTAAGGGGAGGGGAGCGCGTACATAGGAATTACAGACGAGTGCCGTGTTAAAAGTAAACTACACGGAGTAATCCGTTACGGGGTTATGTCTACCCCAGATGAGTGCTAAGGGTGCTTCAGTGTGGTCCTGTTAAGAATAGTTGAGCATAGTCTAAAGTAGCCATCAGCAATGCAGGACAAGCAAGCATAAGTAAGTGGCAGCTGGAGCGCTGACAGGAAGGACGTGTGTGTGATTATTTGTATAAAGTACAAGTATGGGCTTGTTCCTGAGAACATATGTAACAACAAAATAGAGAAAAGCTCTAAAAGTTTTAACAAAACATCTAAGAGGGAAGAAACTAAGCTTATTTTCAATATCTTACAAGTTTTTTTTCCTAAGATGAACTTCTGTCCTCATCTAAATAGATTTTCCAATTGACTGTTGGTTTCTTTTTCTGTTTCTGACTTTCATTTTAAAATAAGTGACTGTATTCCTGGATAAGCCTGTGTAATATCAAAGGGAGAGCAGTGTGGTAAAATCGCAAGGGTATATACAAAGTACACACAGAATGTCCCATTCAGAACAGGAATCAAGTACTGATTGATTAACTGGCTAGATGCCTGACCTTGCCACAATGGTTTAATTCTCTAACCCATCTTTGCTTATCTATAAAATTGGGATATAATAATACACACTTTGTGAGGTGGTTGTGAGACTTCACGGTTTTGTATTTCAGCACTGACACATGTCCGCTTTACAGTATGCCTTCAAGGGCAGCTACTGTTAAATGAAAATGCAACTTCCACTAGAAGCTGACTCTGTCATGCCCACAAGGGGGCAATAGTAACCTTCATTTTATAGCCCAGCAACTGTCATTTGAAAGTCACTGTGCTTTGCTTTCAGCGGGATGCTGCAGAATCATTAGCTCAAATACACATGCACGTGTAATCATAACGGCACGGCCTTTTGGGGCTCTCGCGGTTCAGGCCACACTGACTAGGACGCTCGCTTTTGTGATCCAGAAGTCTTCAGGAGCCAGTCAAGTTACACATGCACAAGCGCGGGAAAGAAGCAGGGTTGGTCTTGCATTCAGCTGCTGGAGTTTCTAAGACGCTGATTGGGGTGATGAACAGAGTTGCAGACACTCGGGAAGGAGACGCTTCGCCTTGGTCCCCACGGGCCTGTGTGATGTTTGCCAGACCTCCTCTTTCTCTCTCCTGCATGTTGCCAGATTGGGATTGCTGAATCAGCACATCCTGGAGCTGGCCCCTCCAGTGTGCTCTAACTCAGGAAGCAGTTCCGCCTAGCTGCCCCTCGAGCGGAGTGACCTCCCTCTGCTCAGTCAGTGCAGATCAGAGAGAGGAGAGCAATCATAAGACAGCTCGGGTCACGCTGTTCAGCTGGCTTCGAGGAGGGGGCTTCTCCTGAGTGGCAGCAGCTTTCTTGTTTCCCGTCGTTAAGTAATATTTTTAAGAATCTCACTGAGCGCGTCCTGGGGTTACTGTTTTGGCGGGTAGTTCTATATGGAGCTCCGGCCCACACTTGCCCTCAGGTCCCCTTGCGCCTGAAGACACCAGGCCTCGGCACCACCGCCACCCGCAGCAGCGCAGGGAGACAGGCTAACGCAGGCGCGCCGGGGCAGACTGGGTCGTAAGGGTGTTCTTATGTTCTCACAACGTCCTGTTCTGGAGAATGGCCAGATGCACGCCAAGGTTAAGTGTAAAGTTCTGCGTTCGTTCAGGAATAAAGAAGACACTGGCTGTGAGGCTGTGAGGCCTGCTGGCGCGCTTCTCATCCGGGCTCTGACATTGCTAGCTATGTGGCCTGGGCGAGCGACTTTGAATTTCTGGATCCAGTTTTGACTGATGCACCGAGATTGTTCTGCCTAAATCCTGGCCTGAGTGCTTATGTGTGTAGACCACATTCTGAGTAAGAAAGGAGTTGTTACTGAGAAATGTCATTCTTTTCCAAAAGCAGCAGCACCCGTGCACACTTTACTTGATTTGATGTTGGGTTTTATACTGAGGTGAAGGAATGATAAAGTGCTTTACTTGCCTAGAATTCACCGGGATAAGTGTACAGAGGTAATTTGCATGGTCTCTTCAGTTTCAGCTGTGTATGTCAGAATACTAAACTCGATTTTTCACAAATGTTCTTTCTCATTTTGCTGTTGAGGGGAAGTTGGAGGAACCATTGTACTTGAATCAGAGAGCAACCTCAGGTTGGACTCTTAAATGCTAACATGTACATAATGCTTTTCTCAGAAAGGAGTTCTGTGCCACTCTGCTCGCATAGCTGAATAGTGCACTTTTTTGTATTTGATTTTGGTATTTTGGTTTTCAGTTGCTAGTTTGTTCCAGTCTCCATAAATGTACATTGCTTATTCCTTGTTCTTCTCTTTAATTTGAGTTCTTACGTCAGCACTTGTGATAGGATGAGTGATGAGAAAAGCATGAATTAAACAGGAAAATTAGGGAACAGACTGTAGCTGGATCTTGCTCTGCATGAAGTTGTCAGGTAGATGTGGCTCCTTTCTGGAGTCCAGGTACTGCTCTTGACGTGGGTACTTGGTTCCCTGAGTATTTTAGAGAGAATTAGGTAACATGACACCCTGCTTACCACTATCCCCGTCCTCATCCCCACTCACAGTTGTCTTCCAAAAGCTGTAAGGTAAATACAGCTACGAGTACTGCACAAGTAAGTTGCCCACCTTTCTAAGGAAGTCTTCTGAAATTTAAATTTAGAAACCAGATTGATTACCTAAATTAATCATATCAGAAAAGGATTCTTTGTTCTGTGAAAGAGCCTACTATAAGGAGTGTGTTAAGTGGAAGTTTCCTTCAATATTTTACAGATAACTGATTTTATCATAGAAAAAAGCCTGGAAAGAATCTTTAGGCATAAATAGTAGAGAAACTTAAGAATACGTTGAAAAAGAAGTGAATTTGTTCAGTCAGAACATGGTGAATTGTGTAATTTTCTTATAACTTTTATGTATATGTGTATATATCACTTCTAAGTAATTATAAACTTGCTTGTAAAGAATTATTAACATCAAGGACTAAGAGGTGCAGAGAGCCCAGAGAATGCAGAAGTAGACTACACGGGCGCAGCCACCACTGCTGTATGGTGGAACCTAACCTCGTGCCAGCTGCCAGGCTGTGTGCTCAGGGCCCAGGGCCAGTACTACAGGCAGGTGAAGGAGGACAGATGCGGAGCTGCAAGACGGAATTTCGATTCACAGCTGGCACGGTGAATGTCTCTGAAGTTTCAGATTGAGACATGGGCAAATGCATTGCGTTTTGTGAGAGATTTTGCAGAACTGTTGACCGGCAGTTCAGGCTCATAAGTCTTGGCGTGCCGGCTGCCGGTCCCTGCACTCACCTTCGGCTTTAGGCCGGTGAATAGCACACCCGCAGGAGGAAAAGTCATGAACAGAGTTTATTTCTGGAGCATGTGATGACATAACTGAGGTAGACGGTCACTGTTGTCAGTTGGTCGCACAGCACCGCCCTGTGCCGTCTAACACGTGAGACCAGGTTCTTACCTGTCCTGGCGCAGGAGGTCAGTCACGTGGTCCTCGCCCACCGCCGCTGGACAGAGCTCCATGGCTGAGTGACGCCCAGGGGTGCCTGTTCCACACCTCCACCTGCCTTGGGCTGAGGCGCGCTTCAGATGCGCCGCCAAGCGCCCGCTCTGCCAGTCTAGCGGTGGCGGGGGTGGCACTCGTGGGCTGTTAACTGCTAATGCCGGCACGGGCAGCGCCCAGATGGTGAGCAGAGGGGCGCTTAGCTGCCCGCACCAGGCGTATTGCCTCACTGTGCTTTAAAGGGAAACTTTCTGAACCCTGAGAGTTTTCAGTACCACGGTAACTGATTTACTTCCTTTTGAATTAGCGCGCAGAATTCAGGACAGTAGGGGGAAGTCTGAGGTCTCACGTCAGCAGACCGTTTTCAGTGGTCTCAGTTCATTCTCTCTGCTGCAGCTCGTTTGCCTCTCACTGAAGTAGGAGCTCCAGGCCTCCTCAGCAGCACCCTTCTCAGACTCCACCCGGTGCTGGCCGCCCTCGGGCTCTGGCCGGTCGGCAGCCCCCTCTCCAGCCACACCGAGCCACAGGTGGGTGCGGGGCCGCTGCAGCAGTTCTTCTTTGTTCGTAAAGCCCCAGCAACTTGATTTGCGCAGATTACTGAAGAGCTACCATCAGTCAGAGACCTCTAGGGACGGGGCGGTGCTCGCTGGGCAGCAGTGACAGCGCCGCCAGTGACCGTCGGGCAGCTGAGGGATGGCAGCGGACCACTCCTGGGTCCTGTGTATTTTGGCGGTTTCCGATTCGTTTGCCCTGACTCCAGTTGCTTCAGCCTTTGAAGCTGGACATTAGCAGGTTTTTGGGAATACTCTACATCATGTTTTAACTGGTGCTGTCATAGACTAACTCCATTACAGCCCAGATACCTTGTGTTAAAGCGTCAGATACACAGGACCGTCGGCTCTTCCGCCGCTTCGGCCAGTGTGCGTCAGGCCAGCTTGCTTTTATTTTCACTGGTGATGTTATTCTGCTATTTCCTGTGGAGTTAGGTGGATACATGCCGTCTGGTGCCCTTCTGGTACTTAAAACAAGGCTTTGTGTCATTTAGCTGGAGTTAGTGGTGTATGGGCAAAGTCTTAAGGCTTCACATAGGTGGGGCAGATAGAATAGGGCTAAACAGTCACTTAAGAATCTGGAGCCCTCCGGCTGCCTGCGCCATCACAGAGAAAGCAGATTTTTCTGATGTCTTTCTGCCTTTGACCTTCACGTAGTGAGAACTTCCCTCTCATCCTGTTTTTCTGACTAGCAGTCACCATAAAGATCTCTAGTCAGATGGGTATGAGTGAGCAGTGTGGAAGAAGGAAAAGCAATGCAATAAACCTGCACTCGTAATTTCTTTCGATTTGCTCTTTGATCTTGGATCAGTCACTGGACTTCTCTGGATCTCAGTTTCCTCATCTCTGGAAGGACGGTGGGATTAAGGTGGGCAGGACCCGCCCAGCTGTGACATTCAACTGTTGTTTTTTCCCGAAAACCTGAGTGTCTCCACCTGAACCATCTACTCCCCACTTACCGTAAAGTGCCGCTTGTGACCCTCCAGCTGCAGACATCCCGGGGTGGCAGGAACAGTCTCCCCTAACAGCTATTATACCAAAAGTCTTGGTTCGGCATGACCCATGCACAGGTGCCTGGAGAAGGTGCAGTACACATGAGCTGAGTCAGCGTTAGTTGCTGTTAATGTTATTGTTGCTGTCAGGTGAGAGAAGCCACCTACCGTTTGTCTGTCAGGCTTCTTCAGTGTATTGACCACTGGACATATTAATTCACTGTTAAATACTTCCGTTTTCTTATAAAAATAAATGAGTTTATATGTTTTTTCCTAAGCTCTATAAATTTATTTAAGCTTTCAAGGTGCTTCCTAAAAAAGCATTCCAGGATAAAATTATTGGGGAAACTCAGCAGATCTTATTCCCTACCGGAGAGTCACAGTGCTCACAGCTTGTTGGGGTCGCCGATCCTTCCCTGAAAGCAAACAAATATTTACACATACTTGAAACAGCATTTTAAAAATATATTTGTACGTGGAACCCATGGTGCAAGCTAGTAACACACCAGTAAAGACATTTTAGAAAACACTGTTCAGCCGTACCCCCGGTTTTCTCCGCCTCTGACTTGGCATTGTTATAAAAGTGGCTCTTGTGAACTGGTAAACCGAAGCTTTCCCAGTTCTCCCTGTCCCTGACATCAGCTTCAAGGAGACGGAGAGGGCTTTGTTACTAATTTCAGAAAACTGAAATTCTCAATTTGCATTTGTCCTCTCTAGCTAATTCGGAAGGCGCGGTCCAAGGGAATTCTGTCCCGTCGCCGGTCCAGCAGGTAGGCGGGGGCGGCCAGAGGGTCATCACCATCGTCGCTGACGGCGTCCCCCTGAGCGGCCTCCACAGTGCGCTCCCCGCCGGGGGCCTCGGCCAGCCCTTCATCGTCACCATGCAGGATGGACAGCAAGGTGAGCGGCCCTGCTCGGTTGGTCCTTGGCGAAGGTGCTTGAACCCTCAGCGCGCCTCCGAAAATGAAGCACGAAGGCGAGCAGGGCGCGGGGCCCACTGGGTGCGGCGCCGGAGCTCTGGAAGAGGAACGCCAGCTGGCGAGGGCTGAGTTCCCCCACTCGTCTGTGTGTGAGATGTGCGCATTGAAAGTAATGATGTAGCAGAACACCGAGCAAATAGCATGAGCCAGTAGCTCATAGCAGAAAAATACTGGTGATTCCTAAAAATAGGCGAATATGTTCAGCCTACTTCACTCACAGCGGGAGAAATACAAATAAAGAAACCCATGCGATACCGTTGTGACACTGTGTCGTCAGGGTCAGGGCGCTTTACAGTCACTGGTGAGAGTGTAAATCAGCGCATCCTCCGGAGAGCAGACCGGCAATGTCTGTCAGTGTTAAATACGCACATACCTTGTAGCTAAAAAGTTGTTTTTGTATGAACTTAAACCCACAGAGAAATGACGTATATACTAAGCTATTAATTGTGGCCTTGTTTGTAATCATGAAAGACTGAAAGAACTTAAGTATATTTCAGTGGGGAACTGGATAAATTATGTACACCAATATAATGGAATACTGTGCAGCTATTAAAAACTATAGGGGAGGGCCTCCCTGGTGGCGCAGTGGGTTAAGCAACGCACTATGAAGCAAACCGCAACTACTGCAGCACGAGTTCGATCCCTGCTGCCGGCCAGAGAGGGGACCCACATGGCACGGCAGGCAGACCTCTCCTGCTGTGCCTGCTGCTCCCCTCAGCAGTGTACTTCCGTTGATCTGCCTATTCTGCTCCCCGCTCTGTCTGTGGTGAATCCTCTCACCCCCCACACCTCTGGCCTGTACCCCAGTGCTTGTATGCATAAATAAATAAATCTTTAAAAAAAAAAAAAAAAACTATAGGGGAATGGGACCTCCCTGGTGGTAGGGGTTAAGTCTCAGTACTATCACCACTAAGGCATGAGTTTGATCCCCGGCCAGGGAGCGGACGCACAGGGTGCAACAGACCTCTCCTGCCTTGCCCGCTGCTCCCCTCAGCAGTGTTTCTTTAAGATTTTTATTTATAAAAAAAAAAAAATTTTATTTATGCACACAAGAGCTGGGGTACAGGCTAAAGGTGTGGGAGGTGCATCCGGCACAGTAGGGCGAGTTCGATCCCCCCAGGGAGGGACCCACAGGGCACAGCGGACCTCTCCTGTCTCCCCACTGCTCCCCTCAGCCGTGTGTTTCACTTGATCTGCCTGTTCTGCTCCCCACTCTGTGCCGGCCAGGCATTAAACTCGTACCACTGCGCTGCAGTGGCTGCTGACCGCTTCACTAGTGCTGAGACTTGGCCCCTAGCGCCACCAGGGAGGCCCCTCAATTTATTTTCTAATTTGAACACTTTCATTTTATATTCATCATCCAATTGGCGTCCCTTGTCTTGTAGTTCTGACCGTACCTGCCGGTCAGGTCGCAGAGGAGACTATAATTGAAGAAGCGGAAGTAGAAACAGAGAAGTTACCACTGACTAAGAAACCAAGGACAGAAGAGATGAGGAACAGTGTGGAGGAAAGCCAGGTAGTGTCTTCAGCAGGGTGGGAAGACGTCAAGGGGAAGAATCGAAAGCCTCACTCGCTGGGCCCCTTTATCTTTAGTCTGCTCTGGATAGTTTGTGGTCAGGAGTTCTTACTGTTGGTGACGCGATGTGCCTTTACAGGAGGACCCTGAGAGGGAGCTACTACAGCAGCAGCTGCAGGAGGCCAACCGAAGAGCCCAGGAGTACCGACACCAGCTGCTGAAGAAGGAGCAGGAGGCAGAGCAGTACCGCCTCAGGCTGGAGGCCATGGCGCAGCTGCAGCCCAATGGAGTGGACTTCGCTGTGGTCGAAGAGGTGGCCGAGGTAGATGCCGTAGTGGTCGCAGAGGGGGAGATGGAAGAGAGAGACCCGGCAGCGACCGGGGCAGAAGGGACCGCAGAGCCTCATACTGGCGTTTCCATGGGAACGGTTTCATCTTAACGTGCGCAGGCCGCAACTTGTGCTGTGTCCATCTTTCCTTCTTTTTAAAAGAAAACACAGAGGACAAACCTCATGCAACAATTAAGCGTGTCCTTAAGAAAACTAAAGCAGGGTACAGTGCTTAGCTTAGGAAGTCTCTCTGTGCAACTGGAAAATTTAAAGCCAAATTTAGGGAACACTCCTTCTGCGAGGCCACGAGAAGATGGCCCAAGCTTTTCGGGTCACGTCATCGCTTTAAGCGTAAGGTGAAGAATATGCTGGATGTCATGAGTTGCTTATTTTTTCAGTGACTGACTTTCGGTGATACTCCTAATATGGATATACCCAGAGCCTTTAGGTTTTGATGCGTACCTGTGCGAGAAGAAACCTAATTAGGGTGGAAGCTGGGGACTAGAAGCCGGCCCTGGGGAGAGAAAGGAAGATCTGCTGCTGCCACAGCCACAGCTTTCCCTGCCATCCTGAGTTAATTTCACTGAAAAGAAACTCGTGATTGCTTCATGAAATGTGCATCCTTTGTGTGCCCTTAGTTCAGATGTCAAATTAAGAAACGGAAAGAGAATTTTTTAAAACTGGAAGGGAAGGAAAACTTGTCCAGGTAGGAGAAGCGCGTATATTCCCCGAGGCCTCCGGGCTGTGCCTGCGCCGCTGGACAGGGCCAGGAAGAGGCTCGTGGGCTGTGAAGCAGTCTGGTCTCAGACCCAGACCTTGCTCTAGCTGGATTTTATAAAACCACAGTCAGCCGTAGTCTGCCAGAACGACTTGCTTCCATACGTTCACCGATCACTGAACTGATAGGAAGCTTTAATGTCAACTCTCGTTTTACAAGTGTACTGATTGCTAGGCATGCCTCTCGCGCAGCTTACTGGTGTCCTCTGATGTGCAGAGAAGCTAGGCGCGCCATGCTGAGGGTTGTGTAGCTCTGTCCATCTGACCTGGGGTGAACAGCGGCCCTGGGGGGCCTGCAGAGCCACTCTCCCGGCCTCAGTGTGCGCACAGGGGAGAGGAGCTGCAGGCACAAGTCAGCCGGACTGCAGAGGTGGGCCGCATGCTTGGCCTGGCTGCCCCTCCCTCTGCGCCAGCTCCCTCTGCCTGGCACTTCCGCAGTGTCTCGTTGCTGGGTTTTCTTTGTGTATCAACTTGGAGTTTTTTCCAAAAGAAAGGGAACGCGGGTGGAAAGCGGTCGGAGAAATGCCATCGTAGAGCTCGTTGTCTTTGGAATTGCGCCCTCATGCCCTGCACATGCTGCTTTGCTTTGTTGTAGACTACAAGTTGAAACCGGAGGGGAATGTGCCAAGTAAACATTTGAATGACTGTTTAGAATACAGTCTTCTTAATTAGCGATTTTTAATTTGGCATAAAACTTGACAGTTGACATGGTTCTGTTTACCTTGATTAGTGGAGTAATTTGCTGCAGCTTTCCGGAGTGCAGAATCACTTGGGGGCACAAAACAGACTGAAAAATTAACTCCCCCAAGCCAAATTGAACAAATAGAACTTACTAGTAAAAGCTTATAGGCAAAAAAGAACGAATTCTGAAATCAGTCTTGGCTACTGGCCACCTTAACTGGGGCTTCTCAAGGGCTTGAGTACTGGACCCCACGACGACCTGAGACCTGTCCGTCGGGGTGATGGAAAACACGGTGGGAGAGCCCAGACCGGGTGCGGGTAAAATGGTGCCCCTGCTGTCGGCTCTGCGGCGCTGCCCCATGGCCCGTTGCTCCCTTTCTCCCAGCGCCTCTGTGAGCCGGGCGCTAACGTGAGCCGCTACCCTGTGCCGGCTCAGCGCGCGCTCGCTTGGCTAGCGCGGCCGCACGGGCGTGGACCGCCTGCCGCTGTTCTCCGCGCCTGCGTGGCCTTTAGTCCCCGTTTCCCCTTCCTGTGAGGGGGAGCGCCGTGCAGGGGCGTCCTGGCCCAGCCACCTCACTCCGGGCGGGCTTCCATCGGGGCTCCCTCTGAACACAGCGCCCCACCACTGCGGCTCTGCGCTCTCGCGGTGCCTGTCACGCCCACCCAGGAAGGAACTCTGTTCTGCTCCAAGTCACTTTGAGAATAGAGGGTCTCTGGTCTTTTTTTTTTTTTTTTTACTGGGACTAAGCCTTTTAGCATCCCGGAGAAAGGACCTAGGACTTGACCTCCTGCTTCCCAAGTGCCACGGGGGAGGATGGGCGCTCAGCACCCCGAGGCGTTAAATATGCCGTGTGATGGGAATGCCGTTTCTGGTTTTCATCTCTTTCTGGGTCAGTCATGGAAGTTGGGAAATGTAGCCAGGTCTTCCGGGTTAGGGGGTTCCCCGCTGGCTTATTGGCGGGTTGGACTGGAGCATCAGGTAAGCAAATGGTGCCATGTCGGTGTTTGGTCAGGAGAACCTTGGCGCCGGACTGCTGCCCGCCCGAAAATGAAGCCGCTGCGACGATGCCGGTGTTGGTGCAGCGCTGTCAGACTCACGTCTGCATTTTGGCCTAGCCCCAGCAGAGAAAGAAGCGCATCTTGATATTTCTGTTCTTGTCCCTGGCGTCAGGGGATCAAACACGCGTGGACGTACACTCCCTTTTTCGCGGCCTCTTACTTCTGATGCCAGCGCTGAGGCCTCTTAATTGAAATGTGGGAGAACTTGGCTTAGGTTTCTGTTTTGAACCCAGTGCCCTAAGAGATGTTCTTTCTCTCTGTCAGCTTGTGCCTGGTCACCGCTGGCCGGCCTTCCCCTTCTTCAGCTTCACCGTTGCATTGTTTAATGTGCGTGTCTCCTCGGCGACGCTAGACCTATCTGGCATTCTGATTACTTTTTCCTTCGTGGTGATGTTAAGGAAACGGGCTTCCTGGAGGCCCCTCCAGTTGAAGTCGGGTGCTGTGTGAGCAGGCACCTGTGCCCCATCGCTGGTGTGAGAGAGCCAGGTTTGTCACTGGCGTGTTTCCCTCCCTCTCTGAGGCTCAACCCTAAAGTGCCGGGGAACCTGGAAACTGTCTCATGACCCACGCTGCAGACTCACCGAGCGGGCTGAGGAGGCCAGAACATCCCTCTGCCCGCACCCAGAGTTGCGCCGCAGCAGGCAGTGCCGAGAGGCTGAGGCGAGGCCCAGGAGAGCCGGGCGAGAGCCCAGCGTGTGCGGTGAGCGCAGTGGCGGTGCGGTCCCCTGGAGAGCCGCGCTGTCCTCCGAGGCAAGCCCCCTCCTGTGGCAGCTGCTTGACTGGTGCTTTGAAGCCTTACCCCTCGGGACAGGACAGAAGCCCAGGCTCGCCTAGGACCTGGGTCAGGGGCTCTGGCGCTGAGTGCAGCACCTTCTCTTCGCAGTCCGGGAGCTGCTCCTCTGCAGAAGCGACCCCGCTGACAGCCGGCGCCCTTCGCAGACCTGTGGCCCCGAGCTGGAGCCGAGGCCGCTATGACCCCAGAGGTCTGGTCACGCGTGGGTCAGCGTCAGCCAGGGAAGAGCTTCGGGGCCTGTGCGCTGCTGGGCTCTGGCTGGCTCGGCGGGGTGCTCCCCGTCAGTGCTCTTCCCCCGCCACAGAGCTCCCGAGACCAGGAGCAGGAGGTGCTTCCCGTTAGGTAGCTGGCGCCTCCAGCGGTGCCTTTTTATTGTTTTGAGCCGCTGCAGGAATCCGGGTGGGGAGACGATTAGACTCCATGGAGCAGTTGGTTTGTTAATGGCAGGAAGTTATGATCCCTTCTCTCTGCCGCCCCTTTCCCCCGCTAAGTGCCTCTGCTTCTGCGACCCCGTGTGCTTATCGCCGAGGCTTCCCAGGCGCTAGGACTTAATTAGTGGGCCATGTCTAGTCTGTGGGCTTGTCTCTCCTCTGCCCCCTCCCCTCCAGTTCCGCGTTACAGTTTTCTGTTTATTCTGAAGAGGTTTGTTTCTGAAAATGAATCTAGGTCACAGCCCATATCCTGTGCTTCCTAGCTGCTTGCAGGCCTCGTTCCAGCAGCCCTGTCTGTCGACAGCAGCTTGTGACTGTCCTGCCCCTGTGTTGGGGGGGGTGGGCGAGGTGCCTATTGTCCTCAGAACAGCCTCCATGTTTTCAGGTTGTCTGACAGCTTTATGTACAGTGTGTCTGAAGTGAACTAAGATATACTTTTCTTTTTTATTCAGGATTTTAATGAAATAGGGTTTGATTCTAATGAGCAAGCTTGTGTGTGTGTGTGTGTGTGCGTGTGTCCGCGCACGCGTGCGTATGTGTGTGGTAAACACCAAATACAGATCTATATTATATACTCGTTTTTGTACTATCACTTAAAATAAAGATGTTTCTTAATAAAATGTCAAAGTCTTACCATTTCAGGGCATCGTTGAGTTTTTTTCATGAGCAAAAAGGTTCTGTCTGCTCCCTGATCACAGAATAAAACTGAATAGCAGGCCCTCCCTGGTGGCGCAGTGGGTTAAGCAGCGCACTATGAAGCAAACCGCAGCCACTGCGGCACGAGTTCGGTCCCTGCCGCCGGCCAGGGAGGGACCCACATGGCGCAGCAGACCTCTCCTGCCTCCCCGCTGCTCCCCTCAGCAGTGTGTTTCAGTCAGTCCGCCTGTTCTGCTCCCTACTCCTGGTGGATCCTCTCACCCCTGCACTTCTGGCCTGTACCCCAGCTCTTGTATGAATAAAAAAATAAATATTTTTTTAAAAAAAGAATAAAACTGAATAGCAAGTTTTCTCTAAAGAGGGCAGAGTGGAGACAAGGCTTAGGGGGCCAGGTTTCTTTCGCCTGTTGGGGTCTCCTCTGACCCATTCACATTCTCTACCTTTTCCTCATCTTGCTGCTCAGCTGGTATTCTTTTTTTTTAAATATTTATTTATTTATGCATATAAGAACTGAGGTACAGGCCAGAGGTATATGGGGGGAGAGGATCCACCAGAGACAGAGCGGGGAGCAGAATAGGCAGATCAACGGAAGTACACTGCTGAGGGGAGCAGCGGGGAGGCAGGAGAGGTCTGCTGCGCCATGTGGGTCCCTCCCTGGCCGGCAGCAGGGATCGAACTCGTGCTGCGGTGGCTGCGGTTTGCTTCATAGTGCGTTGCTTAACCCACTGCGCCACCAGGGAGGTCCTTAGCTGGTATTCTTAACTGCAGAGCAAGTTGAGGTAACGACATAAGTGAGGATGGAATGAGCTTTTGACTGACCGTTTCGATTTACAGCTTTCTTCCTTCTCTCATTCCTCACTCCCTTTCCTAAAAGCAGTCCACCAAGAGCAGAGGCCGGTAGCTGAGGGAAAGGATTCTGTGCTTTGAGATGGGGGGTGGGGGAGAACATCAGACTCAGAGAAACTTGGAAATAGTGGATTTTCTCTGCTGGCTTCTCAGCTGTTCTTGGTATGATTCTTGCTGCTCTCTCAGGCTAATTCGGCACATTTATTACATACGAGGCGCAGTCTAGTTGTGGCACACATCCCCTTAGTAGCCAGCGTTACTGGGGGTGACCTAAGCACCCTAGGTGGAGGTCCCCACTTAGTGCACAGTGTTCTCAAAAGCTGCTCCCTTGGCAATAAGAAAGCCTTTCTCAAACGAGGGGGTACCAAAGTCGAGGACACATGAGCTTGCCGGCCTGTATCCAGGCAAGCGCACTAAGCCGACATTTAGGAAGTTGAACACCCACCACTAGCAAGCAATTGCTTTTTAGTAGACACATACAGTCGCCGTAGTGTTTATATTAATTATACGGTAATTCTGGCAGGTATCTCAAATGTCTGCAGTTTCTGCTGAGAGAGAAAGAGCAGGGACTTGAGAAGTACAGAACTAAGTCTTGTTGAATCGGAATCCTAGTGAGGGAAGAGACAGGACCATGGAGTGTTGGAGGGGATCGGGCAGATTCGAACGCAGCATTCTCTGAAGGTCACGTGACGTTCTTCCGTGATGGGAAAATGCGTGAACTAGAACAACTTTCCTAAGATTCCTCTGTGAGAGGGAGCCCTCCAGGGGTTAGCAGACAGCATGCGAGAGGGTAGGATGGGAGCAGCTTGGTGATAACCACACCGTGTAGGTTTTACATGGTGTCTGCTGGGGCCGGGAAGGCCTCCGCCCATGACCCGTCCCCAAGCGTAAGGGGGTTTTGTTACTAAGGAAGGTGATGTTGGCAGGAGGGGACCGTCAGGACCAGTGCAGTTGCTTCCGTGCTTTCAGTACCTGTGCACACCTGGCCGCACCTGTGCTGCACACCTGGCTGGGTGCGCACCCCTTCGCATGGACACAGACGTCCATCCTGCTAGGTCTTCTCTTCAGAATAGAGCTACAAAGAGCAGGCCAAACTTTGCCCAGCACACCTCTGCTTTAAAAACCTGTTCTAGGGGCCTCCCTGGTGGCACAGGGGTTGAGGTGCAGCACTATGAAGCATCCGCAGCCACTGCAGCGCCAGTTCGATCCCCGGCCAGGGAGGGACCCACAGGGCGCAGCAGACCTCTCCTGCCTCCCCGCTGCTCCCCTCAGCAGTGGCTTTCAGTCGATCTGCCTGTTCTGCTCCCCACTTTGTCTCTGGTGAATCCTCTCATTCCCCCACACCTCTGGCCTGTGCCCCAGCTCTTGTGCGCATAAATAAATCTGTGAAAAAGCGAAGTGCTCTCTCTACAGTGACAGTCTTCATGGTTACTGGTGTCTCTGCTTTGTCCTTTAGTCACACCACCGTCTCACTCAGCAGCATCTCAAGCTGCAGTTCAGAAACTAGGGACAAAAGTAGGTTCTCCAAGCAGCCTTTCCTACAAACTCCCCGAAGCGGCTTTTGGTTCGAAAGCTAATCGAGGTGGCATCTGCAAGAAGCGGCCAGTCAGCAGTCAGCAGTCCTTGTGGAGACGGGCGTCTTCCCCTCCACGAACCGAGAGGGTGAGCTAGAGGAGACTTGTCCTCCCAGGCCACTCCCCTCCCTCCTGTACTTGGTTCTCTTCCCCAAGGCTCCTCTGCTTGACTCTCACTCACGATCCTCACGATCTCCCCATGCTTGGGCTTCGGCCGGCCTCCTCCAGAGGCGTTTCCCACAACAGAAGAGAAGACGGGTCGACGTGCTCACTGGCAGAGTCTCTCCGTTGGCCTTGCCTGCATCGAGCTGTTTTCCTTTTTTATTTTTTTAACAGATTCATTAATCTATTTTTCCTCTGAAGAGAAGAATGTAGAGAAAGAAAAGATCGGTTGTCAGGAGATGCTTTGGAGAACGATCAATAAGTGCTTCATCACGGTTGCATTGGAAACCAGGGACCATCCCTCCAAGCGCATCAGTCTTCGTACTTCTGCTCCTTTACCCGTAACCCAGCCCTTGCAGCTCTAGTTTGAAGGACGGCCGTTGTTTCTTCGTGTACTTTTCAGGGCCATTGTAGAGAGTACGGCCAATCCATGCAGCTGTAGGACGCCTGACATATGCCCGTGTTCTGGGAGCTGGCCTTCTGCACTTGGCTAACTCAGCTTCACCAGTGAATACATTCACCGGTTATGCCAGTTGCTACTGGACTCCCAGTCAGCAAAATGTAGAATTTCATTAAGTGCAAAACCTCTTGTCATGGTATCCAGGTTTGATGGTCGTCTCTTCCTCTGGTCTCCACCGTGTCGGACAGGAGAGACAGCACGGAAGGCCACGCGTGAGGAAGCCCCAAATCCACGCTGAGTGCCGAGCGGGCGCCCGACAGTGGGCCGCAGCAGTGGTCCAAGCCCGCGGCACTGAACTCGCGGCTGCCTCGACTCCTCCTCGAGCTGTTCTCGCAGGCCACCGCTCTGTCAGGGCCTCTCTCCTTCCAGCTTCCCGTCGCCGCTCCCTCTCTGTCCTCGGGCCTAACCACAGCTGTCACCCACCTCAGCTGCTGACCTACCCCTTGCGTGCGCTCTCTGAAAAAGTCTCTCATTATTTTGAGCATGTCATCTGTTCCCACTTACAACCCAGTCCAATATATTTGTTGAAGATGGGTGATCTTGGCGCAGCAGACCTCTCCCGCCTCGCCCGCTGCTCCACTCAGCGGTGTACTTCAGTCCGTCTGCCGGTTCTGCTCCCGGCTCTGTCTCTGGTGACTCCTCTCACCTCCGCACCTCTGACCTCTGGCCCGTACCCCAGTTCTTGTATGCATAAATACTTTAAAATATATATATATATAAGAAAAAGATGGGTGATCTTTTGGAGAGGCTTCATAATTTGGTTTTGTTGTTGTTCTATGTCTAAAAGAGCAGGTTTATTAGGAAAAGGGACAGGAAAGTAAAAGACACCTGCAGAGACACAGGTGGGCAGGAAGAGCTGCCCCGTAAGGGGCGGGTCTGCTGAGAGAGGCTGCGTGGTCACAGGCTGGAGACCTTGGGAGAGCGGCCTCCACTGAGGGAGGTCAGTGAGGAGAAGCCCCGGCAGGCAGGAGGCCGCTGCCCTGCAGAAGAGAGAGCTGCTGGAGCGAGGCACCTGCACGGTCACAGGGGGCAGGAGGAGGCTGCCAAGGCTTCATACTTTGTCGTGCACGTGAACCTTACACTCAAAACATGTCATCCTGAATGCTGGGAGTCAGCAGTTCTGACAGGTCAGCTGCTGGGCTAAGTAGCAGAGGTTGAGGAGCTTGTGCAGGAGTGGCTCCCGGTGCGAGGCAGCGGCATGGAGGAGACACGCATCTGAGCGGCAATAATAGCTCAGGCCCCTGTGCCTCGTTCCCAGAGAACCCAAGATGCTGAACAGCTTTTCAAGCTGTGTGACTGTGGAACCTTCTGTGCATCAGGTCCCCAAAGCCTTACACAAGCTGATGGACTCTGCCCACTGGGGCTCTGGTTTCTCCATAACCCCCCAGGGTGCCTCTGAGAAATCAGCTTAGAAATCCCGCAGGATGACAACTTTATCCTCCTGTTGGCACATTCTGGTTTTTCCTAAAGACGAAGTTGGAGCTAATACCTCATTTAAAAAAAAGGCTGTCAGCTGATTTCTTAATCGAGGTCCTGTTTATCCCCCGTTGTCATGCTGCCTTCCCTGAACTCATCCCTTTACTAGTCACTCTGTTGGGATGAGTGTTTTGTGAGCATTAATGAGTTACATCCTTGATAGTCTGTTTCGAGGGTAATTTCCACAAAGCAGTTAACAGAAAGCGAGGCGTGCGTGCCAAGCTGCAGGCCTGTGCTGACTGTTCTCTGCATGTGCTTTTCTGCAGAAAGGGGCTCAGATTAGTGGAACTGCTAAACTCACATGAAAACACTACAAGAGGCAGGGTCCAAGAACTGCAGCTCTCACTGCAACCCGGTGGCTGTCAGGGGCCCAGAAGGCCGAGTCCCACCCAGGACTGCTGCCTGGGGCCGGCGCTGTGTCCAAACACCAGTAAGTGAGCACCCTTCAGGGTGAGGCGGACACCGGGGCTTTAACCTGTAGTTGCTGCTACCTGGCAGCATCACAGGTCCCACTTCTGCTGTTCTCTTTAAAGTCTATACTTAAAGCTGAGGGGCATTTACCCCTCTCGCTTGCGACCACCTCCGGACGAGAACCGCACTGGTGAGACTTGTCTCCCACCGCCTGTGACGGTTCTCGCTGTCCTTGCTTTTAGCCCCTCGGTCTGAAAAGGCCAATGACTCAAGTGACTGGCACGTCTCCGTCCTTCATAGCTCTCCTCCTCTCTCCAGGAAACGGGCATTAGGGCTCAAGACAGGCATCTAGTGAGGGGAAGAAGAGGCCCTCTCCCACCAAGAGCGCAGCTGCAGCTGCGAGCAGGACGGGACGGGCGGGAGCACTTGGAGCGGCCGGCCCGCGTTCGGACATTGAACGCCACAAAGTTGTAATAACGGGCTGGAAAGACGAGAAAGGCGACGGCTGCTTGAAGCACACGGCCAAGTTCGGGACAGCTGAGGGAGCTCGCAGGCGCCCCGCCCCGCCCCACGAGGTACCCCGCTTTCTCCCTTGGAGAGTTCACACACATCATCGCTCCCGGCCAAATGAGCCCCCCTTTCCGCTGGGGAGCAGCGGGCTGGGGCAGGCGGTCACTGGCCAGGGGAGTGGACCAGCGGGGTGAGGCTTCCAGGGGCCACGGCGGGGCCGGCCGCGCTTCCAGCCCCAGGACTCGGCCCGGCCTCCGGTGGCGCTCGCGCGGGCAGTCACAGCGGCCCCGCGCCCGGCTCGAGACCCCCAGAGGTGGCCACCGCCGCGAGGCCTTAGCGCGGGGCAGCGGGCGGGACAGGCGTGCGGCCAGGCCCGCCGAGGGGGACCCCGGGCTGAACCGGCGGCTCGGAGGGGGCTGCGCATGCGCGAGGCCCCGCGCCGCTGCTCCCGGGGCGCCCTCTAGCAAGCCCGCCCCGCTCCCCGCGGGCTCCGCAGGACGAGACCCCGAGGGCGACCGCGGTCACTTCCGCTGCAGCTTCGCTTTATTTCTCCAAAACGCCCGCCCCTCCCACTGTCCGGCCGCGAGGGCCCCTCCGACCCCGCCCGAGGCGGCCCGGCCCCGCCGCGCGCCCCTCCCCGCCGGCCGCCTGCGGGGACCCCTCCTGTGGGCCCCCGTCACTCGGGAGGCGACGCTTCGCGACGCTTCGGCCGGCGGGGCGCAGCTGCACGGGAGCGGGGCTCCTACACAGTAGGAGGCGCGCCCCGCCCGCCAGGCCCGCCCCGCCCTCGAAGGGACGCAGGCGGCGAGTTAAGGCAGCTCGGCTGAGGGAGGGGGGAGTGGGAGTTGCTAGCGCCCCCCAAAAGCTGGCTCACTGGGGGGCAGCATCTCTCCTCCCACTCCCCGCTCCGCAGGGAGGAAGACAGTCGACAGTCAATAAATTAACCCGCGGCCAGAGACTCTCAGAGCCTGGAGGCTGCGGGCCGAGCGAAAGGGCTGGGGGCGGGGAGCGGCACCCCCTAAAAGTTAAAGTGGCCGCCGCCTGGCACGGCCCGCGGTGAGGAGGGCCCGGCCAGGGGGGGCTTTGGGGGCAGCTGGGGCTTCTCCATGTCCACTCTCTTCGGGGCGCGGCCCCGGTAGCCCTCTGGCCGGCCCAGGTGCAGGTGTCGCCCCGGGCCCCCAGAGTACCGGGCGGGGCCTCCCGAGGGAACCCGCGTGAGCAGGGCGGGGGGCGCTCGGTGCGTGGGGAAGGGCAGTCGCCGGCTCCCCCCGACCCCCAGCCGGGGAGCGGGGGCGGAGAGCGCCGGCCTGGCGGTGGGGGCCGGGCTCTTGCCCGCTGGGGGCACATCCAGCCGCAGAGGCGGGGAGCACTGGCGCAAGAGCAGGCCAGCGCCTGCCGGGAGCGCAGGGAGCCCCGCGGGCTCGGGCGGGAGCGCCCGCGAGGCAAACGGGGGCGGCCCGGGGGGCTCGGCCCCCTTGCGTGGCTGCGGGCCGTGCAGGTAGCGCAGCAGCTCCTCCAGGGTGGTCACCTCCACGGCCTGGCCGGGGCAGCCGGGCGGCGGCGGCCTCACCAGCACGCGCGGCGCGGGCCCGCCCGTTGCGTTTCCGCCGCGCGCGCGTCCCGGGCCCTCCTTGGCGTTGTTCCCGTTCTGGTTCCACTCCCAAGGCCCCCCCGCGCGGCGGAGATGCTTGACCGGCAGCTCGGGCGTGGACTCCGGCGTGGGCAGGCAGGCCAGCTCCGGCGGGGGCACGCCGTCGGGGGGCGGCAGGAAGGTGGTGTAGAGCTGGGGCGTCTGAGCCCCGTCGGTGTCCTTGGGCGGTGGCGCCAGCTCGGGGCCTGCACCGTGCAGCCGGGCCAAGCTGCGCAGGGAGAGAGGGCGCGGGAGTCCCGGCGCCTCGATGTCCTTGCTCCGACGGAGGTGGGCCCGGCGACAGGCGCAGGAGACCAGGAGGCCCGAGACGGAGGCACCCAGGGCAAAGGCGGCAGCCACGCAGGCCAGGAGCAGCGGTATGGGCACCGAGCGGGCGGCAGAGGCTGTGGGCAGGTCCCGGCGCACGCCTGACCGGGGGAGAAGGGAGACTCAGCCCCGCAATGGGCCCGGTCCACCTGGTGGCAGCCCCGCGGCCTCCAGCGCCACGGGCGGCACCTCCCAACCCCTGAGCACACACAGCCGCTGCAGGCCCCTCAGCGGCAGCCATGCCCGCGTGCGTACGGCCTCTGCAGAAGGCGGCCGTGCCAGGCGCGCGTTAGTGAGCACCACACCAGGGCAGTGAGGGGGTGAGTCCTTCTAGAACCAGCAGCCCCACACCTCACACCTGCCCCCGGCCCCCTTACCCTGAGTGTGAGAGCCAAGAGTGGAGGCCTGGGGCCCGGGGCGGGCATCACTGCGGGGGCTGGGGGCCTCGGGGGAGGGGCCAGGACCCAGAAGCACTGGTGACAGAGACCAGGTCGGAGCCAGTGAGGCCCCGCTCGCCGCCGGCACCCGCTCGGGCCCCACCCAAAGGTGCACCACTGCAGCCTCTGCTTCCTCTGGCGTGGGGGGCTCCAGGTCCCCCTCCTGCTAAGCACCCCACTGGGCGGGGAGTCCGGGCTCGCTAGCCCTCTTCGGAGACTGCGCAGTGACCGGCGGTGAGCGGCTGAGCCGGGCAGGGCCGCGGCCAAGACACCTACCGTAGGCCGAGTCCCCCGCGCTGGACTGGCTCCCGGTCGCGCCATCTGTGACGGACAGAGAGGGGGTCAGGACGGGGGCAGGGAAGCCGTGGGAGTCTGCAGGGGGCACCTGTGCTGGGGCCGGGGGGACAGCCACGAGGCCCCCCGCGGAGCCACAGGCAGCTGTGGCCACGGCGGCCGCCGCCCTTTCTTCACCTTGGCAGTCGCCGTGGTCCGTGGGCTCCTGGCTCCCAGGTGGGTCCACACCGGTCCTGGGAGGGAGAGGGGTGCTCAGGGAAGCCCTGCACGTCCTCTGCGGGGGGGCTGTCTGGGCAGGGCCGCTCACTTACCCACCGGGGCCCCTGACGTCCACACAGCCCCGGGAGCCGTGCCAGCCGCAGTACGGGTCCCGGGAAGCCAGGCAGCTCCTGGGGAGAGCTGCCACGTGAGGCCCGACCGGCGGTACCCGCCTCCCTCCCGCCGCGCCCTGGCCCTGGCCCTGGGGAGCCCCGGCCGCGCTCTGCCCTGCCCGCCCGACCCCTTTCTGGCCCCCGCCCAGACGTTCCCACACCAGCTGTCCCCTACACCCTGCCCGGGGCCTGTGGGCCCAGAACACGCCCAGCAGGCCGGCGCGGGCTGCTCACCTCCGACAGGCTCCGTGTCGGGCGCACCGGCTGAGCGGGAGGTAGATGATGCAGCCGGAAAAAGCCACGAAGAGTCTGTGCCCCTTGGTGTCCAGCTCCAGCCCTACGACTCGCCGGGCTGTCTGGGGGGCGCGCCTCCCACGGCACCTAGGGTGAGGCAGAGGGGTCAGGGGGGCAGGCGAGGCTCCTCTTTCCCTGGGTGAGTTAAAGAACAGAAGCGGGCAGCACACAAGTAACTCTCGAGCTGGGGTTCGGCCGCTGCCCTGCCCCACGTCCAGCTCTGGCCAGCAGCTCTGCCCCACAGCCCCCCTCGCCGTGCCCCCTGGCCGCGGCACACGCCGGACAGGGCCTCACCGGGAGGGGCTGTAGGCGTCCGTCTCTTCCAGCAGGATGGGCTCGTGGTCCCCTGGCCCCCCGCCCGGGGGCAGCACCTTCAGCACCGTCCCGTCACTGGAGCCGAGGAACAGCACTGTGGCGTTCCCGTAGGGCCCGGCTGCGCCGTCCACGGCGACCTGGGTCAGCAGGGCCCTGGGGGGCGGACGGGCCTCGGGTCAGGGCGGCCCGAGCAGCGAGCCCCTCGCCCAAGACCAGCCCGTGGGCCCCGTACCTGCTGGTGAGGGTGAGCAGAGGCTGGTGGGTGGCCGGCGGCACAGCAGGGTCCAGCAGTGGGTGAGCCTTGATGAAGGTCAGGACTTCGTCGGGGAGGTCGCGGGACGAGGGGAAGGAGGCCGCTCCACCCACCCCGGCACAGGATCCCGGCCTGGGGCACAGGGCAGGCCTGAGGCGGGGGCTGGGGCGTCCCTGGGGCCCGGGCGTGCACCCAGCTGTCCTGCGCACCGGGTCGTCCCGGCCCCTGCACTTGCGGACGCCCCTCCTTGCCGCGGCTCGCTGGGACCCCACACGGCCCCTCCCGGCTCGTGCTGTGAACACCCCCTCGTCGGCCCGTCTTGGGGACACATGCGCTTGCCTCTGCCCCCACCAGAGCCACCCCGCCTTGTACCTGGGGGAGGGCACCCTGTCCTCGGACACCGGCGTCCAGGCCCCGTCCACACTCCGCTGCTCCTTGAACTTGCCCTCGAACCCGCGCTCCACATCGTCCAGGTAGAAGGCACAGACCGCAGAGCCGGGGATGCTGAGGTGCAGAGGAGGGCGCGGCTAGTGTTGGGGGATGGCCCTGCTCCCCGGAGCCCGGCAGCTGCCCTTCAGGCCCTTGCCGGGCGGAGCTGTGCGGGCTGGGGGCAGAAGCTGGGCAGAGCGGCGGGCGGGTGTGAGCAGCGTGTCCCGGCCGACCCCGAGGGCAGCGGCCGGCTGGGGCAGGCACTGTGCTGGGCCAGCACCGACCTGTTGGTCTGGGTGGTGAAGACCCCGAAGAGGGCAGCGCGGCCGTGCAAGTCCACGGGCCCGGTCAAGGCCTGCAGGACGTCGAAGTAGAAGGCAGAGTCCCCGGGCACAGAACAGTTGAGCCGCAGCTTCAGGAAGGACGTCCAGTGGCGGTCCAGGGCCCGCGGGGAGCCGCCCACGTCCCGCTTGCACACTCGGGCCACCCGGGAGAACTGCACCTGGGCGGCGGGGACGGTGGCAGAGGGGCGCGGTAAGGCAGAGTGGCGGGGCGGGCTCGGCCCTGGGGGAGGACAGGGCCACTGCGGGGCCGGGGCGCACGGCTGGGGCTTAGCGTCCCGGGCTCGCCGGGAGCACCGCCCCGCCTTACCCGCCCCAGCCGGACGTCCTCCACGGAGACCTCTCGGAAGAAGAAGTACACGTGGTCCCCGTGCTCCAGGGCGTGGACGAAGTGCGGCTCTGAGGGCCACAAGAGGGGCGGCGTGAGGGCCGACCGTCCTGCCCAGAGCTGCTGGCAGTGTGCCCCAGGCCGTCCCCCAGCCGCACCCCGGCAGCCCCGCCCCCTGACCTCGGAGCCACTTGGAGTCGTACTTGGCGGAGCGCAGCGGGGGCTGAGGCCCGAGGCTCCGGTACACGACGGCGTCGCTGGCCTGGAAGTCCGCGGCTGTGGCCGAGTACAGGCTGCCCTCTGGGGGAGAGCGGGGTCTGCACGTGCACCCTGGTTCTCGGGCCTCCCACACCTCCGCCCAGGCCCCGGCCCCTGCCTCAGCCCTCCCCGGGAAGGGCCAAGAGGGGGCTCCCGCAGCGGCGCGCCTGCTTCTCCCGGCCAGGTGCACACCTGCGAGCACAGCCACATTGGACTGGGTGGCGTCGAAGGGGCACCGGGCCTGCCCACTCAGCTCCTCGCCCTCCTGCTGCAGCGAAGTGATCTGGGCAGAGGGCACAGTCCTCAGGACGCGGAGCTGGGTGCTGGCGCGGGCTCCCAGCCCACCTCAGCCCCGCCCCCCAGCGCTGCGCTCTGGGGCTCCGCCCGCCCGCGCCTCTGTACCCCATAGCTGCGGCACACGGGGCTAAAGGAGTTGGTCCCGCAGGCGAGCAGAGTCCGGGAGTCCCAGGGCACGAGCACGCGGATGTAGTTGTGGCACTCGTCCTGCAGGGAGGCCGAGCCCCGTGAGCCACGGCTCCGGCCAGGGCCCAGGGAATGAGGCGCCGCCCCTCGGGCGCTGGGCAACGTGCCAGCCCGCGGCTCCCTCCCGGAGCCTGGCTGGGAGCCTGGCTCTTGCTTCGCGAGGTGGGGAGAGGAAGCGAGAGCCGCTAACCCCTCCCCGTGCGTCTTGCTGTGCCCCGCTGGGAGAAGCGGGTGGGAGAGGGGTGCAAGGGGCCTGTGGCCCGCTCCTCACCGTCAGCTTCCCCCGCACGGCGCAGTTCTCCGTGTCCTGGCTCCGCCATGTCAGGTACTGGAGGGGAGTGAGGGGGCGTCAGGGGCAGCGGCTGCCCCAGCTCACCTCATGGCTCCTGCGGGGTTCTCCTTCCCGCCCACTCAAGCCCTGGGACTGCCCCTGGTCCCTGGCTGGGCCAGGCCCGCCCGCCCCTCCGCAGGCCCCTCACCTTCTTGGGCACCAGCCCCTCCCCTTCCTCTTGGGCTTGCAGATCGAAGGAGAAAATGTGGTCCCTGCAGGGAGGGTTGGGGTGAGCGCCACGCCCAGGGGCCCCACCGGAGCCCTGGGCCACCTGCCCCTGCACACCTGGCTGGGCCCACAGCCACCCCCACCCACTGGCCACGCCCGGGCACTTGCGCTCCGGGCCGGGGCTCACGCCCCGCAAGGTGCCGCAGCGGCCACGCTGGCCCTGGGCTGCCCCAGAGCGTGAGGTCGGCCCAGCGCGCACGGCCAGCTTACCGCGCTGCCACCAGCAAGGTCTGGTTCAAGGTCAGGAATCTCTGGAAGTCCAGCCCAAGTTCCGCCACCACAGTGTCATCCTCCAGGCCTCGGAACCAAGATGAGGGGGCAGAACCTAGAGGCACAGGCAGGCGGGTGCGAGGGCAGCCGGACACCACCCCCCACGCCCCTCCACGAGGAGGCGGCAGCCCAGCGCGCGCCTGGGGACCAGGCTGGTCTCGAGAGAGCCGACGGGTGACCCGGCTCTGCCCCGCCCAGAGCCACGCCAGCACTCGAGCTGCAGCCTCGGCCCACGGCCTTGAGGTGAGGGCCCCCAGCGGCCCCATCCTCGCCAGAGTCTGAGGCTTGACGCGAGGGAGTCCGCAAGCCCGCTAGCTGGGGCAGCAGGTGCCCGCGTCAGCCGCGTCTGAGTCCAGGCCGAGCCCACCGCCTGGTAGCTGCCGCCAGCACACCCGTCCCTCGTCCCTTCTGCGGCATTGTCACCCCTCAGCCTCTCGGCACCCCGCAAGCTGCCCCCAGGCCTCTCCTCTGACCAGCTCGGCACCCCCAGGCCCAAGCATCGAAGCCACGGTCAGCTGCGCTCAAGGGTCCGGATCGCAGGGTAAGTGGGCCCCGGCCAGGTGCTCGGCCAGGTGCTCGGCACTGCGTCTGGCACCGGCTCGCGGTTCTGTCCAGTCACTCCAGGAACCCAGCTGCGCGCCCGCCGCCCGCGCTTCCCTCAGAGTCCCACATGTCGGACAGAGCAGAAGCTGCGGGTCTGTGGGACCCAGGGTCCACGCCCTGGGGGCAGCTGGGAGGGAGCGGCAGGGGCGGTGCCCCCGCAGGGGCAGCTCGCTTTCCCTGAGAGCGCTGCAGGGCGGGGTGGGCAGAGTGGGCCATGGTCTCGTCTTGCAGGTGAGGGGGCTGGGCACGGAGAGGCCTGGCCGCGGGGGAGCAGCTCCGTGGCGGGCCTGCCTCGGTCGGGCCCTGCCTGGCTGCGGCATGCTCGGCCACCACCTCCATCCTCGCGCCCAGGAGGCTGCCTGAAGCGGGGGAGGCGGCCAGGGCGGGCACACAGACGACGCCATGGGCCCAACACCACGGACCCGAGGTACCAGCACCCCCACCTCTCTGTGCCCCTTGCTGGGCAGGCTCGAGGTGAGAACCTTCCTGCGCCTGGTCTCCCACATAGGCTGCGCCCCAAGTCTGGAAACAAAGCTCAGGCCGAGGTGCAGTGCTTGAGGACTGCTCCAAAGAAGCGCACTCACCTTGCAGGTCAGAGGTCAGCAGAGGAAGGGGGTCCTGGGGAAAGGCCGCCTGGGAGTGCGGAAGTGAGAGCAGCAGCAGCAGCAGCAGGGGCATGAAGTGGGGGGCACGGGGCATCCTGTGCGGGGCAGCTCAGGCCCCAGGGGGTGCCCCCTCACCCATATGCTGGCCCTGAAAGCAGAGACAGAAAGTGGGGAAGGGGCCAGCTCCCCGCCTGCCCCCACGCAGGCGGCTCCTCCCTCGGTAGTCCCCTCCCTCGGAGAGGGGAGGGGCTGCTCTCAGGCCCTCTCAGCCCCAGCCAGCTGTCACTGTCACTCTCAGGCCCTTCCCTCCCCAACTGGTCCAAACTGGCTGGTGCAGGCCTGCTAGGGTGACCCCAGGTGAGGCCAGGACATACCCGCCGGCTCCCCCTCTCCAGCCTCCCGCTCCCTCCCGCTCCTGACTAGGTCTGGGACTTAGGTAGGTGACACCTCCCAGCCCCCTCTGCCAGCCCCTTCTCAGCTATAATTAGCCGCTGAAGCCTTAAAATTATAAATAGTGACTCCTTGGCACCAGGAGGAGGAAGAGGGCACCACGCCTGCCCCTCCCTCCAGACCCCAGGCTCCCAGGAGCTGCCGTTGCTGTGCCCAGGCCCCGCAGCTGCGCTCAGTGGCCCGGCCTCGGGGGTCCTGCTCTAAGTTCCACCTCAGGGGCCCTCGCCAGGGAGAAGCTGGGGTGAGGGGCTATCCTAGCAAAAACCGAATCCGCATCAAAGCCAGATCAGAGGCTAAATTTAGCTCTCGCTGCAGCTGTCTGCAGACCACTGTGCCCCCTCCTGGAGCTCCAGCAGCCCCTGCTGCCAGAGCCTCCCGGACCCACCTGGAGCACGCGCCCCTCTCCCTCCCCTCTCTCCTTGGGCTGCCTCAAAATGGGAATATCAATAATTCAAAGACGGGCAGGCAGTGTGGCCCAAAGTCCAGGAGAAGACAGCATGATGGGGGCAGGAGGCCTACGGCCCTGGGCCTCGGCGGTGCCTGCTTCCTGTGGCACCTGGAATTGGAGTGCAGGCCCAGGCTCCGGAAATCAGGTCAGCAGCCTGAGAACCCTCCTTTCTAGCAAGCGAACAACTCTCCCTCGCCAGCCTTAGCTGCCTGTCTGCCATGTCTCCTTCAAGAAGGCCCCGCGCCCATCTCCCCAACAGTTCGGCTCTTGGAGCCAGGACCCAAGCACCCACCCCCAGCCCAGCGTCACTGGTGGGAAGGCTGACGTCAGATGGGGTCCCGGGAGAGCTGGAGGAGGGGGAAGGGAAAGCACCTAATGATGGTCCCCTCCCAGGGAGCAGGCAGTCGCCAGCTAACGACCCTCCAGTGGGGCAAGGCCAGGCCTCCCTCCCCCACCCCGTTTCCGGTGCGATGCTCCAGAGGGACGAGAAAGGGACACAGCTTGTCTCTCATCCTCCCCCTCCTGCCCCCCCCAAGTTGCCCAGGGCAACTGGGATCTTCACCCAGGAAACAACTTTGGTCCCTGGCAAGTGGGGAGAGCAGCCAGACCCTCCTGCTCACAGACTAGGCTGAGGCTGCCTCCACCCCGCCCTGCCCCGCCCTGCCCCCAGGGCCTGGCCCTTCCTTACCTGGGGTGGTGACTCCTGCAGGGGACAGGTGACCTCTGACCTGATGGAGGGACAGGAGGAGGAAAGAGGCTGAGGGACACCCCTTTCCACAGCACCCAGCAAGGTCTGCAAGGCGGGGGCAGGGGAGACACTGCCTGGCAGGGCTGGGGGCGCGAGGGGCATGGGGACTGGGGGCCGGTACTGACCCTGGAGACAAAGGTGCTGGCCAATTCGGCCCGGGGATGTGAGGGCAAGGGGCTGGGGCCAGCCCAACCAGAAACTCCCAGAACTGCGGACCGCCTCCGGAAAGGGTGACTGCGAGAGTTTGGGGGGCATGCCTGCCACTCCCCCGGTAAAACCCTCAGAATCCAGCCGCCTTCTCAGCAGAGGCGCCCTAGCCGGGGACAATGGAGGCTAATTTGCATCTCATTTACATGCTCTTCATTTCGAGGCAAAATGCTCTGATAGCTGCACCCCCTGTCCCTCCTTCCCAGGGAGCAGGCCCTGCCTCCCTCCCTGCACCCGCCCCACCTAGGCCCATTAGTCCAGCCTCGGAAAACACTGGGCTGGCCTTTGCCTCGGCCCCTGCACTCAACTCTGACGGGCTTTAGGAGGGCTTCCCACGCAGTTTTGGGGGAGCGCGTCCAGCGGCCCCCATCGCATCTCGGCCTGAGAGGAGGCTCACCCTGCCGGGACCAAGCCCAGCTGCCTCTCCCCCATCCCAAGTAAAGGGGCGCGAGCGGCTCCTGCCGCCCGCCCTCCCCGCCGGGAAGAGGAAGGGCCCCTCTGTGCTTCTGGCGGGCCACCACCTCTGGGGAGTGGCCGGGTCGCAGCCAGCGTCTGTGGGGGCTGGAGAGGGATGGAGAAGGGGAGCCCGGGCGGGACAATAGCAGGAAGCCCTGGGCTGGTCGCCCGCCCCAGTCCACCTTCCTCTGGGGTCCCGACGCGCGAAGGAGCCTCACGGAACTGGCGGGTTCGCTTCTCCGAGCGCCCCCAACCGCGCCTCCCCCCACCAGCCGCCGGGGCGGACAGTCCAGGTGCCGGAGCCCGCTGGAGGTGGGCCGGAGGCTCGACGTGTCTCCCCCTCACTGGATCCGGGCTCCGAGAGGGGCGGGTAGCAGAGTCTGGGCCGGGACCGGGTCCCAGAGCCACGTTAGCGGGAGGAGGGGCTGAGGGGCCCGCGGGCGCAGGCAGAGTGGGGCTGGAGGGGGGCTGGGGCGCGGAGGCGGGTCTCCAGGCCGGGAAGCGGGCCGGGGCCCGGGCCGAGGAGGGCGGGCCTGGGTTCCGCGGGTCGAGATGCCGCCACCAGCTCGGCTCTCCGCGGAGACCTCAGCCTAACAAAGCCCGGGCGAGTGGGCTGGAGGAGAGGGGCGCTGGGGCTGCTGTTTCTCGAGGGCCCGTTCCCCGCTGGCGCCCCAGCCGACCTCCCGGAGGCGCTCGGACTCCGGCTGCGCAAGGACGGAGGGGCCGCGGCGACCCCAAAGTACGAAGGACGCGTCCCCCTTGCTCCTCCTGCAGGGGCATCGAGGGAGCCGCTCCCCCGGGCCAGGAGCCTTAGTTTCCCCGTTGGGGGACAAGGACCGGCTTCACGCTCCGGAGGTTGCGCGCCCCAAAGCCCCTCGGCGCTCCCCCATCCAGGGAACGCCACTCGAGAGGCCGGGTCGGAAGAGGCGCCGGAGCCTGCGCCCACAGCGCGGCGGCGGGGCTCGGCCAGGCCCCCTCCGCCCTCTGCGCACCCCAACTCCGCCGACCTCCCGGCTAGCGGGGCACGAGTGCCCCGCGCCGCGCGGGCCCCTCCCTCCGGAGCCTGCCCGCCCGGCGCCCGCGGGCCCCCGCCCCCGGCCCCCCGCTCCCCGCCCCCGGGTACCTGCTGCGAGCTCCGGGTCGGCGAGACCGAGGTCGCAGCGCGCGGGAGCGGCCCCGCGCCGCGCCGAGTCGCAGTCCGTGGCGGGGCGCAGCGAGACGCGAGGAGCGAAGGGCTGCGCTGGCGCCGGCGTCCGGGTCGGGGCGCGGGGCTGCGCGGCCGGGCCGGGTCGCGTCCCAGTCCCGCCGCGGCTCCGCGGAGGAAAACAATGCGACCGCCCGGAGCTGGGGCCCGGCCCGGCGCCCCGCCCGCCCGCCGCCCGCCGCCCGCCCGGCCGCGGCAGCCAATGCGCCCGCGGGGCCGGCGGGGCCCCGCCCCCAGACGCCGCTCCGCCAATGGCCCGCCGCGGGGGGCCGGCGGGGCCCCGCCCCCAGACGCCGCTCCGCCAATGGCCCGCCGCGGGGGCGGGGCGCGGGCGCCTCCGGCTGCGAGAGCCGCCCCGGAGGGTGGCGGAGCCCGGCCTCGGCGCGACGGGGACCCGCCGGCGGTCCCCGAGAACGGGCCCGGAGGGCCCCGCCGTAGCGGGGAGGCCCTGGGCGCGAGCCCGTGGGAGGAAGGGGGGCGCCGGGGAGAGAGCCGCGAAGCCGGGGACGGGCCGGGCTGTCAGCGTCGGCGTGACCCTCCTCCCCGCTCGCGACCCTCCGCCCGCCCGGAGGCGCCAGCCCCGTCCCCGCGCGCTCCAGCCCCGAGCCTGCTCGCTGCTCCCGCCGCTCGGCCTCGCAGCCTCCCGGCGTGTCTGCGCCGCTTCATCCCCACCGGATAAATGAGGCCTAGCCGAGGGCCGGAGGCCCAGCAAGGGGAAGGCCCCTGTGTCCGCCACCCTCCCCGCCCGCCCAGCTGGCCGAGTCCGATGGGCCTGGCTTGCCCGGCCAGGAGCTGAGAAGCCAGGGCGGGGGCTGTGGGCTGGGGGCTGACGGAGGAGGACAGGTGAACCCGCTGCGCTCCAGAGACCTGGCCAGGAGCTCGGCTCAGGCTCTGGTCAGAGGAGCCACAGGGAGACCCTGGGAGAGGAAGTGACCAGCGGGCCCGCTGCCCCGCAGAGGACTGAGGACGCCCGTCTTCCCCCAGCAGCTCCTTCTCCGGACTGAGGACGCCCGTCTTCCCCCAGCAGCTCCTTCTCCGCCCCTCCAAGGCCCTCTCTCTGACTCGGAACGCAGTGGGGAGGAGAATGAGGCTCCTTCAGAGAGCCCTGCTGGCTCCCACCTTGGCGAGGCCGGCGGGCATTCCTTCTGGCGTGGGGCTGGGACAAAGACCTTCTCGAGATTCCCGGGATAGTGGGTGGCCTGGGAGACGTGGATTCTTGGACAGTTTTATCTGAGTGGGCAGCCCCCTCCGCAAACATCCTGGTCTCTGGAGCAGAGAAGAGAGGGACGGGGGTTGCCACTTCTTTGCAGTCTTTACAGGACTGAGGTCAGGGCGGGTTGTATCATTTATTGGGCCACAGTGAGTAAAGGGCAGCACACACACACTCACACACACACACACTCACACACACACTCACACAGGAGAGACCAGGTGATCCAGTGAGATAAACAGAATCAGGAAAAATACTTATTCAAGGTTAATGGCTGAAGTGGACAATTGGGGCTGTTTTAGATGCTACAAAGAGGGCCTGGGAGAAAGACACCTCAAAACATAGAGGCACTCAAATGGAAAGAAATCTCACAAGTTCCCATTTAGCATGGGGCTTAGGAACCTACTCAGGTACATGCTTTTATTTTTTCTTTAAGATTTATTTTATTGTGCATATAAGAATTGGGGTGTAGACCAGAGGTATGGGGGTGAGGATTCACCAGAGAGAGAGCGGGGAGCAGAACAGGCAGATCTACTGAAACACACTGCTGAGGGGAGCAGAACAGGCAGATCTACTGAAACACACTGCTGAGGGAGCAGCGGGAGGCAGGAGAGGTCTGCTGCGCTTGCTGCCCTGTGGCTCCCTGGCCACACAGTGAATGCTTAACAGTGCTGAGACTTAACCCCTTGCGCTACCAGGTTAAAATAATCTGATAGAAACAGGATGTCATTTTAAGTTACTGCATAAGGGTGTTACCTGTCAAACGCTTTATTTTAGCAATAAGACAAGGAGACCCACTAGCAAGAGGACAGAGGAATTGAAGGGTAAGTGGAGAGAGCCAGCGAGACACAGTGGTGCTGGGGACGGGACAAGATGTGTGATCCTGAGAACTCTCTAGAAGGACAAATCCAAAATAGTCTGTTCCTACTCCCCGGGGGTTTTCTGGGGGAAATACCACAGATTAGCACCTCTAATACATTCAGTGTCCCCACCATTTGCTTGCACTTGGAAGAACCCACATAATAAGGTGAGAATCCCACTAACTTGCTGCCCTCTGCTGATGCACCTCACGGTATCCCCCTCTGCCCAGGCATCCAGTGTGAGGTCCACCTCGCTGCCTGTCTGCTGCTCCAGGAACGGGCCCAGGAGCCTCTACATTCAGCGAGGGCCTGAGCACAGCGGGTGCTAAGTAACAACAGGCAGCTGGAGTAAGTCTGTATCTCCTGCTCGGGGACTTCACTTCTGCAAGCCTTTTTAATTTTTTTAAAATTTATTTATGCATAAAAGAACTGGGGTTCAGGGCCTCCCTGGTGGCACAGTGGGTTGAGCAGCGCACTGTGAAGCGAACCGCAGTCACTGCAGTATCAGTTTGATCCCTGCTGCCGGCCAGGGAGGGGACCCACATGGCGCAGCAGACCTCTCCTGCTGTGCCCGCTGCTCCCCTCAGCAGTGTGTTTCAGTGGATCTGCCTGTTCTGCTCCCCGCTCTGTCTCTGGTGAGTCCTTTCACCTTCCTGGACCCTGGCCTGTACTCCAGCTAATTTGGGGAGATGCTCTTTGGCCTCCTCCCTCCTGACTGGTATTTATTCGTCAGCAGAGAAGAGGCAGGGGCGTTTAACTCCTGAGGGGCCCGCCCCTGCCCCCTGCCTGGCACCTTCCTCCATAACGCTCCCTTCCCTGGCACCAAGCCTCCCTCTGCGGCTGGAAGCCCAGCGGCCACTGTGCAGGCCCACCCCTTAGGCTGCTGTGTGCACTCCCCGGCCCCTCCACGCCTCCTCCCTGCATGGGCTCCTGAGAGCAGCGACAGTCCTAGCCATGCTGCGGGGCCCTGTGCAGCCCAGCCAGGCGCTGTTGCCCCACCGCCTCGGCCAGCGCACTGCCCACCCGTGTAGCCCAGAAGCCTCTTAGAAAGCGACAGGCCTAGGGACTGTCACGGGTTGTCCGCGTGGCTGCAGGCGGGTCACTGGCTCGTGGGCGCCCCTTCCTAAGCCTCCCTGACCCCAGTGGCGCTGCCCGCGGGAGTCTGAGCTCTGGCCGCACGCGGCTGTCGGCTGTCTCCACTCTCTGATGGGCTGTGGGGCCACCCTGGGCCTCCCGGGCTCTGTTCGCCCCGCGGCTCCCCGCCGTCGAGGCGCGTCTCCCGGACGCGGCCAGGGCAGCTCCGGCCATCTGCGGGGCGGCCAAGGCCGCCCGGCCAGCGCGGTGCCGCCCCCTGCTGGGCGCCGCGGGGTCAGGGGCGCCTCGGCCGCTCGCACGTGCCGCGCGGACACCGTCCCGAGGGGAGCCGGCGCGAGCCCGACGCCGCCCGACGCCCGCCGCTCGCCGCTCGCGGCGACTTCCGCGCCCTCGCCCGCCCCACGCTGGGCTCGGGCCGCGGGGCGGGCCGGGGCGGGCCGGGGCGGGGCCGGCCGAGGGGCGCTCCAGCTTCTCCTTTCTGTCAGCGCGCGGGCCCAGGAGACAGACGCCGACGAGACCGACCCCAGGCGACCCGGCACGGCCGGCACGCTCCGCCCGCGCAGGTGAGGCGGCGCCAGGGGCCTGGGCCCGCGGGCGAGCAGGGAGCAGCCTGGTGAGACCCCTCACGCCCCGTGGACTGGCCGGGCGGCTGGCGCTCATGGTGCCGCGCCGCCTGGACGGGCTGTCTGGGTGGGGGCGGCAGGATGGGCATGGGGGCGGCGCGGTCCAGAGCTGAAAGATGCTGGGCACCGGGGACAGGGAGGCGAAGCAGGGCCGGAGGCGCGCGTGGCCAGGGGTCCCTGACGAGAAGGGAAACTGAGACGGGGCGGACAACCCAGCGGCCCCGGCAGAGCAGCGGGGGCCAGGAGAGCTGGGTAACAGGAAGCCCAAGGAGGAAGGAAGGCTACATGGAGCAATCTCCCCTTCCGGCACTGAGCATGGTCCAGAAAGCCCCAGGCACTGTTGGGGCAGAGCAGTTCAGAAGCTTCCAGGGTCCCACTGGCCTCGTTCCGCTGTGGAGGACAAGAAACCCCTCAGTCAGCGCCCTTGGCCTCTTCAGGCTCCCACTTGGGTTAGGGGAGAGGGCGCGGCCGCTCCTCACTGCGGTCACCCACATCCTGCGGAGTAGGGGAGGGGAACTAAGAAGCAAAACAAGCAGAACCACAGGCCGGGACCATGAGGAGCGTGCCCTGATCCCTGGGCAGCCCACGTGCCCGCCCGGTCCTCGGCTTGGCCCCGGCAGCGACCCGAGGCCCCCGGCGCGGTGGTCCCCCGGAGGGGCCTGTTCGTCCCTCTGGGTGCTCCGACGCACACACGGGGGACATTCTCGGGAGGGAGGTTCCTTCGGGCTATTTGGTCCAAAGCCCATTTCAATCATTTGCTAGTGACTTGGGCCACCTCGCTTAATTCCTCTTAGTCTCAGGCTTTCTCATCGCAAAGTGGGGACACCGGGTAGGGAAGATGAGCTAGCGCACACAAAGCACCCAGCGTCCGGCAGGTTCTCCACACACGTTGGACTCCGGGCGTCCTGTGTCTCCTTCTCACGGGCAGCACAGAACGCTAGCCAACGCAGCGCCTGGGGTCAAGAGAACAGCACGTTTGACGTTGGGTTAAATTCATTCTTCGATGCAGGCCTCAGTCTGCTCAGCTGTCGACGGTGACGCCTCCCCCAGAAAGTGGGGGCATGCACAGTGGGGGCGCAGTGAGAGGCCAGAGAGGGCACCTGGGGCTTCCTCAGCCAGGCAGGCCCGTCTTGTCTTCTCCATTCTCACGGCAGAGCCTACTTCCCCGGGCCTTTATCTGTGCCCTGCCTCCGGGGCGCCCTCACCCCACCCCCAAAGCTGCCACTCTGGCCGTGTGCAAGGGTTTCCCACAGCACGAAAGGGAAGACAGGAACAAGGCGGAGCGGACTGAGGGGCTGGAGGGGAAAGACCTGAGAGAGATAATGAAACAGAAACCCAAGGAGAAAGGGGGAACGCCATCTCTCTCTGAGGAAGTCTGTGGCTGTTCTTCCAGCGACTAACCACATTCTTCCTACCCCCTTCCCACCCCAGGAACCATGGAGTCCTTCAGCTCAAAAAGTCTGGCCCTGCAAGCGGAGAAGAAGCTACTGAGCAAGATGGCAGGTCGGTCTGTGGCCCATCTCTTCATCGACGAGACCAGCAGCGAGGTGCTGGACGAGCTCTACCGGGTGTCCAAGGAGTACACGCACAGCCGGCCCCAGGCGCAGCGGGTCATCAAGGACCTGGTCAAGGTGGCCGTCAAAGTGGCTGTACTACACCGCAGCGGCTGCTTCGGGCCCAGCGAGCTGGCCCTGGCTGCCCGTTTCCGCCAAAAGCTGCGGCAGGGCGCCATGACGGCGCTCAGCTTTGGCGAGGTGGACTTCACCTTTGAGGCGGCCGTGCTGGCCGGCCTGCTGACCGAGTGCCGGGACACGCTGCTGGAGCTGGTGGAGCACCACCTCACGCCCAAGTCCCACGGCCGCATCCGCCACGTGTTCGACCACTTCTCTGACCCCGGCCTGCTCGCTGCCCTCTACGGGCCCGATTTCTCTCAGCACCGGGGCAAGATCTGTGAGGGGCTCAGGAAGCTGCTGGACGAGGGGAAGCTCTGAGAGCCGGGAACAGCGCCCTCTACTCTACCTTGGCAAAATGGCTGCCTGAGAAAAGTCACGGGCTTTCTAACCCTGCTTATCTGCACTAACGCTTTTCAGTCCTTGGGCTTCAGCCTTCCCCGGAGTGCTCGAGACTCAAGACCACCCTACCCCCAAACTGCTGGTGGAGAAAAGCAAGGCTGAGGGTTGAGGCCCCTCTCCCACTCTGGCCCCAGGACAGGAAACAAAGCGGCCTGAAAAAGATGAAGTGAAACCTGGATCTCTATTTCCCCTACAGGAAGCCCCCTCCCCCATGAACCAGGAGCCTGCGAGCCCTTCAGGGGACACTAAAGACAGCGGGGGCCAGGGGTTCCTCAGAGATGTCCTAGGCTTTGGGCTCTAGGCAGAGCCTGCGTTCCAGATGCCGGGAAAATAAAAGGACTAAAACACGCACAGGGCTCAGTGTTTAATGCCCCGGCTTCATCACCTCGTGCTGGCACAGAGGAAGGCGGTGCGTGGACCACTCGGGTCGCCTCCCGCCATCTCCACGGGGGACCCCGGCTCTCTGGGGTTCCCTGCCTACTTCTGCTCTTGAAACTCAAACCCTGTAGTGCAGATCAGCACTACAACCACAAGTAAATACACAGTGTGGAGCAGGGCCAGACAGAGAGGCTCCGGTGGGGGGGCGGAACAAAGACACCCCCGCATTATCTTTCTCTTCAGACTTCAGACTCCAGGCTGTTCTTCTTCCCTGATCCTCAGCAGAGGCTGGAGAGAGGAGCAGGTCAGACGGTGAGCTGGCGCGTGGGGAGTCCCAGCCCTACACGGCTGTTTTGCTTAGAGTAAGAGTTGTGGCAAGGTGAGCGCGAGTTGGTCAATCCAGACTGAGCCCCAATTCTTCACTCTGAGCCCGGGGTGAAGCCTGGTCCAGTTCACCGTCCTCTACAGCAGGCTGGTCGCCAGCTGCCCTGTCCTCTGTAGCATGCGTGGCCAAGGAGGAGGGGCGCCAGCAGGTGCTGGCTCACTTTTTCTGGGTTCCCCATCCCCCAGCAATATAGAAATGTACCTTTTCAGCTAAGGATGGGGAAGAATAAGATACAGCAAATAAATATCACTTCAGTATAGCACCAAATAAGTTAGATAACATAGCTGGGGGGTGGGGAGGGGCTGGGGGCTGGAGGGCCCCTGCCTTCCCGCTCTGAGGCCAAGGAGTAGGGAAAGGCATGGGAAGGCAGCAGGATGAACAGGCAGCTGCCTGAGCCCAAAGGACAGCTCTAGATTCAGCTCCGACTCAGCTCTTGCCAAGGACTCTGCCCCCAGCCAAGGAACTCTCAAGAGACAAGGAGGCTGGGTAAGAAGGCAGGAGTGAAGGAGGTGGGCCGCAAAGCCGAGTTCTTGAGCCTCACCTCAGGCTCCTCTCCCCTCAAGTTGCTCCTTCAACATCTTGCTTCTCTCAGTCAGTTCTGGAGACGTCAGAGTTTGAAGATTTCGTCCTCCTGGTCCCGCAGCGTCCGGGTCCGAGAGGTCCGGGTCAGAGGCACGGGACCTAGGACTGCTCGCTGCTGCATCCGAGGAGAGCTCAGGTGAGGGCCTGAATCTTCCACAGGTACCCTGCAGGTGAAGAGGGGGGACGAGTGACAGATCAAGGGAAGAACCTGAGAATGGCCCGAGAGATGGGGTCGATGAGAAGCTGCCCTCCTTCCTGTCCAGCTCGCCTCTGAGCTGACTGTGCTAAGGAATCTCAATGCCTGCTGGAAAAATCCAGACCCACACGCTCACGGACCACCCAGTAGTAAGAAAAGGCAACTCACTCACTCCAGTAAGACACAGAACCCTTCCCACTGCCTCCACCCAGCCCAGTGGCCATAGCTCCGCTCTGCCCGTCAGCCACGTGGGAGAAGCCATCGCTGGCTGACCGTGCTGACCGTGCTGACTGACGTGTGCATGTGGTCAGGCGAGGCTGAGAGGTGAAGGGGCCGCGGGGGTCTCAGAGGACCCACTCAAGACTCACCCACTATCCCCTCTTTTCATCTTCTGGGTAGCAGCCTTCTTGGACAGGCTGATCTGAGAGTCAAGCTTCTTAAGGAAGTCAGAGGCAGAGAGGTCGTGGGTGGGCGTGAGGGCGTCCTGGCCAGGGGCGGGGGGCGCCTCGCCGCTGGCACGGCCTGCACCTGTCTCTTGCTTCTTCCTCTCAGCTGAGAGCGGACAAACATCATTCTTCCTCGGCTGTGCCTCTTCCTCTCCATCCTTCTCTTCTTCAGAATCCAAACCATTGAATATGTCCCTGGGCTCTGTCAGGATGGGGATGTAGAGGGTTTTCTTCAGGAAGATGGAGTCATTGGTATAAAGGCGGTTTGCACGCTTAATTTGTTCCATCTTTAAAAAAAAGGCACAATTAACGACAGTGAAGATAATCAGTCTTACGTTTGTGTAGCACTTCACGCCTCCCAAAGAGAATGGATCTTAGCCAACCCTTCAGCCATGAAGCTGAAGTTCTGAAAAGGGCTGACACTCTCCTACCGTAGTGACCAGGGGTTTTCATGCATTTTGGTGTCAGGGCTGCTTCACATTTTTATTGAGAAGCGTGTTTGTGTGAATTAGAAGTATCAATATTGACTACATATCAATTAAAACTGAAAAAAAAAATTATTTAAAAATTATAAGTATACTACATAGTAACATAAATATCTTAATGAAAATAACTGTGTTTTTTTTTTTAAGATTTATTTATTTATGCATACAAGATCTGGGATACAGGCCAGAGTCCAGGGAGGTGAGAGGATTCACCAGACAGAGTGGGGAGCAGTACAGGCAGACTGACTGAAACACACTGCTGAGGGAAGCAGCGGGCAAGGCATGTGGGTCCCCTCCCTGGCCGGCGGCAGGGATCGAACTCGTGCTGCAGTGGCTGTGGTTTGCTTCGTAGTGCGTTGCTTAACCCACTGCGCCACCAGGGAGGCCCAATAACTGTGTTTTTTTAAAGTCTATTTTACAAAACAAAACAATGTAGCAAGAGAGGTGTTGGGGTTTTTTGGTAATATTTTAATTATCCCTTTATTATAAGACTTTTATTTTATTTATAGTTGCATAGAAAAACTGGGGCATAGGCCAAGGTGCAGTGGGAGAGGGGTGAGAGGACTCCCCAGAGACAGAGCGGGGAGTAGAGCAGGTGGATCCACTGAAACCCACTGCTGACGGGAGCAGTGGGGAGACAGGAGAGGTCTCTGCGCCCTGTGGGTCCCTCCCTGGCCGGGGATCAAACTTGGGCCATGGCGGTAAAAGCTCGATAGCACTGCGACTGAACCCCTATGCCACCAGGGAGCCCCCCAAAATCTTATTACTATGAAAATAGTAATCCCTGAAGAGTCTCAAGGACCCAAAGGACCCCTGGGTATCACTTTGAAAACTTCTGTTAAAGGTGAAGTGAAAAAAAAAAAGCTTAAAAAAAAAAATAAGGTGAAGGAACTGGGGCTCAGACAGGTGAGGTTTCCTGCCCAAGATTATCTGGTAAGTCGGTGGCAGAGCTAGAGCTCGAATTCCGGCCCTTTTTACCTCTTGTGGAAGAAAGCTGATGCTACAGTAGTGATAATGCCATTGATGGAATATTTACTTGGCCCCCACGGCCACCACTAGCACCGCCGCAGCCTACCTGGCCCCGAGGCAGTCTCAGTGCCACCTCTCTCAGAGCCTTCTTCCAGCACTGCCCCAGCACGAGCGCTGCGAGGCCTCGCTGGCCTGGCCCTCACCTCGCTGCCCGCGCCTCACCACAGGCCTCTCGGTTGGGTGCAGGGCCAGTTCCTAACTGCTCTTTCTCCTCATCCTCCACCTGCTGACATCTGTTTTTGTTTAGTTTTAAAAAGGTAAACCCAATCAACTCACCAACTTCAGACGTTAGAAGCTTCTAAACTTCCAGGGCTCGTCACTGGCTCAACCATAAAACTCAAATCAGCCTTCAAGGTGCTCTCTGGCGCCCACGGGGCAGCTCTCTCCTCTCTCCTGTCACCTGGCCATTTGCCGTTCTGAACTTTTCATTCTCTTTGAACATTTGCTCTTGCACACCTTGTGGCTTTATGTGCCGGAAATGCCTCTTCGTTATCCCCTCGCTCTGCCTGGCAAGCGTCTACTCAGCAACTCTCCTCTGGGCAGCTTCTCCAGGGCTCGAGGCACACACTGTCGGTGCCCCACAGCCACAACCCCAGCGCGCTGCTGCTCGCCTGAGTGTCTGCCTCCCCCAGACCCCGTCACTGACAGGAAGGGTGTCCTGAAGGCGTGCCTCAGCATCACGCAAACCCGGCACAGCAGGGGCTCATGAATGCTTTATAAACAAACTAGATAATAAGATCTAGGAGCCACAGACAGGTATCAGCAGTATTTTATTAGTGGGCTGAGGCAGGCAGCTTTAATAAAAACTCATCCTGTACTGGCACCGGTTGGGAAATCATATTCCTTTTTTTTTTTTTTTAAGATTTATTTATTTATGCATACAAGCACTGGGGTATAGGCCAGAGGTGTGGGGGGTGGTGAGAGGATTCACCACAGAGAGCGGGGAGCAGAACAGGCAGATCAACTGAAGTACACTGCTGAGGGGAGCAGCAGGCACAGCAGGAGAGGTCTGCTGCACCATGTGGGTCCCTCCCTGGCCGGCAGCAGGGATCGAACTCGTGCTGCAGTGGCTGCGGTTTGCTTCATAGTGCGGTGCTTAACCCACTGCGCCACCAGGGGGGGCCCAAGGGAAATCATATTCCTTACACCTGTCAGGTATCAAAGCTGTTTCCACCTGAGGCAAGACTGCTAAACTTGACATAACATATCATGCTATAACGTGTTTAAAGAGAAAACCAGATCGATCTGGTCAGCTGGCTTGATGTGGAGTCAGAGAGAAAAATCTCAGGCTTCTCCGCCCTGCCACCACGGGTGTGATGATGGACGCCTGCGGTGCTGCACGCAGGCCTAGGTGGGCATGCGCAAGTGGGTGCACCTGGGCTGAGACACGGGCGTATAAGGGCGGCGTCAGGAGGACGCTGGAAGAGCAGCAGCAGAGGAAGGAACGGGACGCCAGCAGCAGGACAGCAGAGAAGGAGCCGAGAGGGTGAGATGCGCCTGCCAGCCTCCTGGCCCCCTGTACCCCTGCCTGCCATGTACCTGGTCGCCTCTGAGAGAATAGTGTCACCTCTGTAAATAAAAGCATAAAGGCCTTCCTTTACCCTGTCTGCTAGAATCATCAAGAACTTGCTCTGTGCCCCTTCCTGGCACTACGCTTGAGTTTTGTACTTTTATTTCACCATATATTTTTTTAAGATTTACTTATTTATGCATCTAAGGATTGGGGTATAGGCCAGAGAGGACTCACCAGAGACAGAGTGGGGAACAGAACAGGCAGATCAACTGAAACACACTGCTGAGGGGAGCAGCGGGCGAGGTAGGAGAGGTGTGCCGCGCCCTGTGGGTCAGCTCCCTGGCTGGGGCTCGAACTCAGGCTGTATATGGGGCCCTTCACCGTATGTTTTGATGCTATTAATTCTATTTTGCCTGTCCTAGACCCCGTCTAGATCCAAGAAGCCATTAAGTCATTTGTGAACTTTCTGCTGCTTTTATGTAAATACTGTATAAGGCGATATCACTCTACTTTTAAAAAGGTTAAACACCGGGACCTCCCTGGTGGCGCAGAATTAAAGTCTCAGCATCATCAAGCTATCACCAGCCAATGCAGGGCGAGTTTGATCCGGCCAGAGAGGAGGCCCACAGGGCGCAGCAGACCTCTTCTGTCTCCCTGCTGCTCAGTCAGCCTGTTCTGCTCCCCGCTCTGTCTCTTGTGGGTCCTCTCACCCCCAACAGTGTGCTCCCCACAGCAGTGTGTCTCAGGGAATCCGCCTGCTCTGTCTCTGGGGAGTCCTCTCACTTCTTTTCTACAGCTTCCTCATCTTATAAATGGCAAAGAAACAGGCTAGCGAGCTGCAGACGAGGCCAGAGGCTAGAACTCCTCTTCGCTACACTGCACCACTTTTCCCTGCTCACAGGGCACGAAGCTGTAGGAAAAGTCCAACAGGAGCACTCCGCTCACCAGCGGCAGTTCCCTTCTGTGCCCCTGCTGGGATGGAGCTGCTGGGCACTTTCATATCCACTTCCTTCGCTTAGGTCATGACCTCCACTTGGCAAGTTTACTTACTCGTACTCCCCAGCGCCATGGGTGCAAATCTCAGCCAGTTTCATTCATTCAAAAAACATCTTGGGGCCTCCCTGGGGGCGCAGGGGTTAAGTCTCAGCACTATAAAGCACCCGCAGCCACTGCAGCACAAGTTTGATTCCTGGCCAGGGAGGGACCCCCCAGGGCACAGCAGACCGCTCCTGTCTCCCGCTACTCCCCTCAGCAGTGGATTTCAGTCGATCTGCCTGTTCTGCTCCCTGCTCTGTGTCTGGTGAATCCCCTCACCCCACACCTCTAGTCTATGCCCCAACTCTCGTGTGTGTAAGTAAAAAACAAAAAAACATCATGCAGAGATTGAACTCCCGCGTGCTGGATGCCGCGGACATGAAGCAAACTTGGAAGGGAATAGTCCCTCCCTTCCAGGAGGATGGAGGCCACCGGTGGCCAAGATGCAAACAACCTGCTCACACAGGTTTGTAGAGACACAGAAACAGCAGCTTTAAATCTTTCAAGGTCCACTGTGATGGCTCCTTAAAATATGCGCTGATGTCCATCCCCCTCCCACTCCCTTCCAAGTCCAAGTGAAAATCAGTCTTTTTTTTTTTTAAAGATGCATTTATTTATGCACATAGCACTGGGGTACAGGCCAGAGGTGCGAGGGGTGAGAGGGTTCACCAGAGGCAGAGTGGGGAGCAGAACAGGCAGATCCACTGAAACACACTGCTGAGGGCAGCAGCGGGCACAGCAGGAGAGGTCTGCCGCACCATGTGGGTCCCCCCCTGGCCGGCAGCAGGGATCGAACTCGTGCTGCAGTGG
>JAGFMF010011956.1:819866-852912 GCA_019455555.1 Galemys pyrenaicus
TTCTTCATCTTCGAAAAGATGATGGTAACGTTGCACCTGACAGGGATGTGGGCATCTTACAGGCTCAGGCTGTAAAGTCCCTGGGGCAGTGACTGGCTGAGAAATGAATGGGAGCCGAGGCCTCCCTGATAGGCAGCTCTGTCAAGATGTAGCCAGTCACTGCTGCCTGAGTTCGATCCCCGGCCAGGTAGGGGACCCACGGGGCGCAGCAGACCTCTCCTGTCTCCCTGCTGCTCCCCTCAGCAGTGGGTTTCAGTGGATCCGCCCGTTCTGCTCCCGGTTGTGTCTCTGGGGAATCCTCACCACCACTCCCCCACCTCTGCCTGTACCCCAGCTCTTGTACGCATAAATACATAAATCTTTAAAAAAAAAAAAAAGGGGGGGGGGGAGCCGCCCCTCTCCATAGTAGAACAGGGTTCGTCCCAAGCAGAGGATGCTGAGACACGGAAAAACTAGCAGATCAAGGCGGATCAGATCACTACACAATCAGGGCTGTTTCCGGAGAAGCTGCCGAGAAGGGCCCCTCCTTTCTCCCGAGGAATCGCCAGTCCTCGCTGGGTGTCCGCAGCCCAACTCGGGAAGACTCACCGTCACCCCGTACTTGAGCGCCAGTCCTGCCAGGGTGTCGCCGGGCGCCAACTGATGCTCCAGGCGTCTTTCCCGCACCGGGGAGCAGGCCGACTGCGCGAGGCTTCCGTAAGAACGAGCCCGGCTCCCGTGAAGCAGTCCTGAGCCCCCGGGCGGGGGCTGTCGAGAGGGAGAGGCCATCTCCGGCGGGCGGCGGGCGGCGGGCGGCCGGGCTCAGGGACCGATGGGGCCGGGCCCACCGTCGGGAGTGCGTCGGGGCTCCGTGCCCGCGGGTGTGCCGGCGCTCGCTCCTCCTCGAGGCCCCTGCCCGCCCGTCGGCTCCGCTCTACTCCGGGCCGCGCCCGACCCGCCGCTTCGCCCGCTGACCTTTGCACGGACCCCCGCCGGCCGGGCTGGCGCTCTAGGGTGAGGCGCCCACCCGCCCGCTCGCGCAGACGGCCCCGAGGCGAGGCGCGTGCTCTCCGGGACCGTCAGGGGCCCGCTCCGCGCCGGATCAGCCTCTCTGCCGAATGCGGGCCCCCCAGAGAGGCCACTGTGGCTCCTGCTGGACCTGCGAGGGCCGCGATCCGGCCCGGCGGCGGGCGCTCCGAGCAGGGACTTCATTTCCCGAGAGGCTCCACGTCGGCCGGCTCGCAGGGCCCGCTAGGAAATGCAGTCCCCGCGCCGGCCACTCGGGGCCACGCGGTGCATGCCGGGTCGCGCGACCCCGGAAGTGGGGCCACCGGAAGTGACGCGCAGCCGCCGCCTGCGACGGTGGCCTAGAGGGAGCGGGGACTCGCCGCCGTGGGGTTCCCGCGCCCGGGACCCGCTGTCGGGACCCGCTATCGGGATGTCTTTCAAAAGGGAAGGGGACGACTGGAGCCAGCTAAACGTGCTGAAAGTAGGTGCCGGAGGACAGCGTGGAGCAGCTCGAGCGGCTTCCTGAGCGCCGCGGAGCAGCGGTTCTGTTGCTCTGACCAGAGCTGGGGGCGGGGCTGGCGGGGTCCGGCGACTGGAAAGGGATGAGACGTCCCCTCGCCCTTTGACTTTCCCCCTTTGAGTCCTCGTCCCTGTCGTTGCCCTCCTATGCGGCTGAGCCCCTCGGGACTTCTCTCCCTAAATCCTGCAGAAACGAAGAGTCGGGGACCTGCTGGCCAGTTATATCCCAGAGGACGAGGCGCTGATGCTCCGGGATGGCCGGTGAGGGGGGGAGTGGGTCCGGCCTGAGGGCTCTGAATTACATTCTCAGTGTGTTTTTGTCACGCGCGAGAGCGGGGGTCTTTCGTGCTCGCTTCTCTGGCGCAGAGAGGGCACGAGATGCGGGAAGTGCAGTTTGGGAGACTTGGGAGTGGGGAACAGGTGGGACCCGCGGCAGTCACCCTCACTGCCCAGGGCCCAATATCTTTTGTTCTCTTCTCCAGCTTTGCTTGTGCCATTTGTCCCCACCGACCTGTGCTGGATACCTTGGCCATGCTGACTGCCCACCGTGCAGGCAAAAAACACCTGTCCAGTACGTTTGTGGGAAGGCAGGAGGGAGAGTAAAACCTTTGAGTCTCTGCAGATGATTTTTGTTCTGCTTTTAATTCTCCCGTTTCTTTTCAGGCTTGCAGTTTTTCTATGGTAAAAAGCAGTCAGGCAAGGGGGTGCATCAGTATCCAAGACAGCAGAATGAACTGAGAAAAGAAGACACCAAAGCCGAGGTGATCAGAGAAGGGAGGGTGTGTTCCAGGCAGGCAGGGCTCTGCTGCACACCCGAAGCTGAAGCTGAAAGGTGCCGGGTTTCTGACTCTGAAGCCACCCACTCTGTCTCCCATCTCCATACCAGGCTCCTCTGTTAACCCAGACCCGGCTGATTACCCAGAATGCTCTACAGAGAGCACCTCACTACAACAGTTGCTGCCGTCGGAAATCCAGGTACGTGGGGTGGAAAAGCCAGGGGCAGGAGGGACAGGAGAAGGTAGATGACTCTAAAATGACTTCCAAGTATTCTGAGGACTGCTAGTGTTCTGGACATGGAGCTGGTATTTCAGTAGAGTTTTTAATCTCCAAAGACTTATTCTAGGGGCCTCCCTGGTGGCGCAGGGGGTTAAACACCACGCTGTGAAGCAGCCACAGCCGCCTGAATTCGATCCCTAGCCAGGGAGCTGACCCACAGGGCACAGCAGACCTCTCCTGAGTCTCCCGCTGTTCCCCTCAGAAGTGTATTTCAGTTGATCTGCCTGTTCTGCCCCCCACTCTGTCTCTGGTGACTCACCTCGCGCGACTCTGGCCTGTACCCCAGTTCTGTTGCATAAATAAATAACTCTTCTAAAAGAAAACAACCACAAGATTTTAAAAAATTTTTTTAAATTATTAAAAAAAAAAAGGAGGCAAGGACTGAGTGGAAGTGGGGAAGAAGGCAAACAACAAAAAGGGCAAAGACTTCCTTCTGACAGGCTATTTTATTTATGCACACAAGAACTGGAGTACAGGCCAAGGTGTGGGGGTGAGAGGAGTCACCAGAGACAGAGCAGGGAGCAGAATAGGTAGATGGACTGAAGGACACTGCTGAGGGTGGCAGCGGGGGAGACAGGAGAGGTCTGCTGCACCAAGTGGGTCTGCTCCCTGGCCGGGGATCAAACTTAGGAGGCCGTGGCTGCTTATAACTTAATAGTGGTGAGACTTTAACCCCTGCACCGCCAGGGAGTTCCCAGAGTTTTTAATCTTTAAAATGGTTTGGGAAATAGAATATTTATCTTTTGGCATGAAGAATAGTAGTATTTGTATATTTCACGACCTCTGCGATCTTTCATTTTTTAAGATTTAAAAAAGATTGAACCCCACCTTTCCTAAATTCATTTGACTCCGAAATTCCACGTACGCAGAACAGAGCCCGGAGGAAACAGGAGACTCTGGCGTGGACAGTTTGGGAGCCACAGGAGCGTTGCCCTTTCCTTTGCAGACTTTACAGGCTTTGATTCTTCTCCACCCAGACCCGGGGCCCCTCGGCCCTCTGCCTCCCAGTCCTCTTTGCCACCCCCAGAGGCTGAGCTCCCGAGCGAGGAGAGCGGCAGGCAGCCCGACACTGCGGCTGGCCCGCAGGCTGAGGAGTCGGCTGCCGCCTTGTCCCCCGCGCCGATGAGCCCCACGAGGAGACGGGCTCTGGATCACTACCTCACCCTGAGAAGGTGAGCGCAGAGCCGCGTCTCTCCGGCTCCACTGTCCTCTCTGGGCCCGCTCGTTCGGACCTGCCCCTTTGTGTTCTTGCTCCCCGCTTCGTCAGCCTCTTTCCTGATCAGTTCTTGTTTCCACTGGCGTTTCCAGCTCTGGGTGGGTCCCAGATGGACAAGGCCGATGGGTGAAGGATGAGAACGCTGAGTTTGACTCTGATGAGGAGGAGCCCCCCGGACTCCCTTTGGACTGATCCCGCTTTGCTCTTCACCCCTCGGTTTGTAAATAAACCTCAGCTGGTGCCGGGCACCAGGCGCCCCGCTGTCCTCGTGTCTGCCTTTTTGTCCACCTCAGAACTCCGGGCTCATCCTCAGCCTGGCCAGCCCTGATTTGCCAGCACACCGCTTCCCGTACTTCCGGCCCCTCCCCCGCCTGCTCCCAGAGCCGTGCCAGGCGTCAGCTGCGTGCAGCCCAGTGCCCTATTAATAAGCCTGTCAGAGGACGTCTTCGCCCTTCATGTTGTTTGCCTTCTTGCCACCTCCGCTCAGTCCTTGCCTCCTGCGGACCCCAGGAGGGCGTGGACCAGCGCTGGGGGCCCGGCCACATTTGGAACGAGGGCCGAGACTAGGTACCCTGTGGAAGGCGTAGCAGGGTTATGGGGAACACTAAGGGAGGGAGCTCCCCCACCTTCTCTTAGTAACTTGAACCTCCCTGCCTGCTGATCCCTAGAGTATAAATAATCCCCGATGAGCTGGCAGTGCCCCTTGGGGGTCAGTGCCAAGATCCCCACCCCAAAGCCCAAGGAAGGAGGCAGGCATAGTGGACAGAAGGGCCTTTATTTACAGGGTCGGAGAGCAACGAAGACTTGGCGTCACGGCGCCCGGCTCTCGTTGGCGAGAGAGGTGTTAGCTCTTCTTTTGCTGGCGACCTGGAAGAGGGGGCATGAGCAGTCTTTACTCTGTCTCGCTCCCCACCAAGGTGCTTTTGTCTTTCCAGTTCCTAAAGCGGCAATGTCTTAAGCCCCAGACACGCGCACCCCACATTATCACAGCTAGAAATGACCTGCGGATGACCAGGCCCCTGCCTCTGAGCAGGTGCGCCCGGCTGAGGCTTGCGGTGCGGCCCTCTCGATCCCCTTTCTCCTCACGCGCTGACTGCGAGCCGGGAAGGTTGTTTCTGCGCCCCAAGGCTCTTAGTCACCAGGCTCTCGGAAGACCCCTCGCCGCCCGCAGGGACTCACGGAGCTCGTTGTTCCGGGTCATGGCCTGGGCCGCCCGCGCTCGGGGTCCCTGTTGTGTGAAGTGGTAGCCGAAGCGGACGATGGAGGGACACTGCTCGAGCACGGTGGCCATCTCCATCTCCACCTTGTCGCCTGGCCAGTGACGCTGGCGGGAGGGGAGCGCTGTCAGGCCCTGCTGGGGAGTTCACCACCCGCCGCGAGCCTCTGGGCGCCGCTGGGGGCCGCTGACCTGGTTGTCCACACGGAGCTCGGTGAGGGTGGCGTTCTCCCGGACCGCCTTCAGCACAGCCATGAGCCCCGTGCTGCTGATGAAGTTGGACTCGAGGTTCAAGCTCTGGAGGCTCCGATTCTCACGCAGCATGTCGGCCACCGCCTGGGTGTGGGAGTGGGGTCAGGGTGGGGGGGGTGGGGCCGAGGGAGAGGGAGGTGGGGCAGCAGGGGAGCAGGGAGCGAGTGTGCCCTGCGCTTGGGGGCGATGGGGTCATGGCTCTTGGAAAGATGAGCTGAAAATTTCAGCGCCGGGACCGTGGGGCTGAGGGAGGCGTCTCCATGGGGCGCCCTGAGAGCATGACGGGGGCACCCCAGCACAGCCTTCGTGACAGCCCCGTGGGGTGCTGGAGGAGGGTCCCGCAGCCTTACGCTCGCGATGGGGTCACCGCTCTTCGTGGCCACCAGGCTGAAGCTGCGGACGTAGGTGTTAGTCTTCATGGCCTCGCACAGCTCGGCGAGCAGGGGCATTGGGATGTCCTGCGGGGCGGGAGGTGGGTGGGCACCGGCGCCCCTTGGCCGCTTCTGTCTGCAGGGGTGGGTGTCAAGTACCTGTATGTTGTTGAGGTTGACCTCCTCCAGCTCCTTGTCATTGCTTCGCACACTCTTCAGGATCTCCTCGATGTTTGTGGGGTTTGGGGGCTCGTCTGGCACTGGCTTATACTTGTCAGGCTGCACCACACCTGGTAGGTGAGGGCAGGAAGGAAACCCCAGCGGGTTCCCTTCTGGCACCACGTCTGCTCCCGGAGGCGGCTGGCCCACCCCCGGCCCGGCCCGGCCCGGCCCCGCGCTTACTGCTGATGCCCTCCGTGTTGCAGATCTCGCCGCTGCAGAGGGCGTCGTAGTATTGCTTGTTGCTCATCAGCGTGTACATGCCCAGGATCGCTGCAGAGGTGGGGCGTGGGGCATTTGTCTCAGGCCCACCTCGCCCCCCCCCCGGGGCCCTGCCTGACCACTTTGGGCAGTGACTCAGGACACTGAGGCAGGGCTCTGCGGAGGCCCCCGAGGAGCCATGACGGATGGGGCGCCTGTCAGAACCCGCCGTTTTCAGCCTGAATGGCCCCGTCTGTGCTTCACGGTGTGTAAAATTGTCTCTGAGACTTAGTTGAGTCTGAACACGAGTCCGTGACCAGATCAATGACAAGAGCCGTTGAAGCCCCTGCCTGATGCTTTCTCCCGCATCAGGCCCTGGCCGGGGCCTTCCCCACGAGCCCCAGCGCCGCCCACCTGCGATGTCGCACATCTCCGCGTCCGTGGCGTTGGCCAGCGCCGCCTCCAGCTCAGGCTCCAGCGTGATCTGTTCCTGCGCTGGGATTTCCCTCTTGGGCTGAATAAAGGGTTTCCCTGATGGGGAGGTGGAGGATGGTTGAGGCCGAGGTCATTTCTCCTGCGATCCCAGCCTCCAGCTTCCTTTGTTCTCGGGAGGTGGGTACCGGCCTGACCGCAGGCTGGGCCTCCCGCAGCGCAGGGGGCCGGGCCAAGCCACAGGAGGAGGAAGCCGCAGGCCGCGTGAGTGTCAACGGGGTTGGCAATCCCTAGGCAGCTGGGAGCGGGTGACGGGGAGGCTGGGGGGCCGGGAGGCTGTTGGGGGCAGGAGGCTGTTGGGGGCAGGAGGCGTGGGTCTCAGGGCCTCCGTACCCTTCTTCTCGCCCGTGTAGGGCACCAAGTCTTCCCGCTCTTTGGCCTCCAGAGCCTGCTGCTCCAGGTACTGCAGCAAGGCCTCTCGGTCCAGGGGCCCCGTCGGGCTCTTCTTGGTCTGGTCTCGCTGTCTTAGCCCAGCTGGCAGGAGCATGTTCTTAGGGATGAGTTGCGGGGAGCAAGTCAGATCACCCCCAACCTGGGGCACCTTTCCCTGGCCCTCTGGGGACTCTCGGCCCCAAGTGCCGGGGCCGCGCCTGCCACCCTGTGCTGGAGCCCTACCTCGGGGTCCATCTCCTGCAGCTCGCAGTCCAGCTGCTCCAGCTCCTCGGGGCTCAGGGTCCTTAGGATCTCATCTTCGTCGATGTCTCTGTACTTCTCCAGCTCCTTCTGATACGATGACATGATGGCCCCCACCCCCTCCCCGGTGCGAGGCGCATGCGGAGCCTGAGGGCGCAGGGAAGGCGGTTGGACAGTGCAGTGCACGCGGGGCCAGCGGGGTGAGGGGGCCAGGGGCTGGACGTGAGGTTAGAAACCTAGCTGGGCACGGGAGCATGGGGAGGTGGGGCTAAAACCGGAGCCGCCGCCTTCACGCTGCCCCAGTTTCAGCGCTCTCGAGGGGACCGCAGGCCTCTGAGCTGACGCTGCCTCCCCTTGCATGCCGGGAAGTCACAGCAGCACCTCCCTGGCCCTCACCGGTCGCGGTGCCTCTTGCCCTGGCAGCTGCCAGGGCCCTGCCGGCGCAGCTGGCCCGGAGCTGGTCCTGCGGAGGGCAGGGGCGGGTGGAGACCTTCAGGAATCCCCACTCTCCCCAGTCCAGCCTGTTCCTAGCCTGGGAAGCAAGCAGGGGCACTGGGGGAGCAAGAGACAATTCCCTGCCCTGCTCTCACGTCTGTTTTATTTAGGGGACACCATCTCACTTTGTTTGCTGAAATTCTAAACCCTAAGGCGCAGCAAGGACTCTGGGGAGCTGGGGGACTTACAGGTGGGAGAAGGGGGGTTCTCCGTAGTCCCCAGAAGGGACTGAGGCCCTCTAGTCTGCTCTTGGCTTCAGAAGGGGGTCATGGACCAGTGGGTGGGAAATGCCTTCTAAGTGGGAGCCTTGCTCCAAAACCAGGGCTCAGACTCGCAGTTTCGCAGTATGAAAAACACACGCTACAGATGCACAGCGCGCTGAGGAAGAGCGACCCCGAGTGTGAGTACTTACACTGACGTCAGCCGCAGCTGTGGGACGGGACAGTGGCGGGAAGACGCTGAGTGACACAAGGACACGCACGTCGTCCCGGTGGGCGCTGCTTACCTCGTGCCCACCGGGCTCTGAACAGCAAGCCCCTGTCCTTCCCCACCTACCAGTCCCGGAGGCCACCTGCTTTCTCGCGTCCCTTGTCTGTTGTCCCGGAGCCGGCCGTGGCAGCAGGAGCCGGTGCGCGCCGGGGGAGCGGGTGGGGGAACAGTGAGCTCAGCATTTTATTATTTTAGCCCTGGCCAGGTGGGGGTAGTGGGAGGGCACATGCACAGCCCCCAAACCCCGGCCAGCCCCAGGGAGCCTCTAGTGGCCACACGCGGCCACGGCGCCTCCTCCCTGCCCCTCCTAGGCCAGTCTGAGACCAGGACTCCAGGAGAATGCAGTTTGCATGGATTCGGGCTCACGGCATCCAAGCAGTGACTTCAAGGTGATGAAAGGTGAACTTAGGGGTTTTGTTTTGGTGTCTAATCTTAGGGTGTTCATAATCTAGCTGGAGGATAGCTTCTATAATTTAAAAAGGGGGGCCTCCCTGGTGGCGCAGGGGTTGAGGAGCAGCACTATGAAGCCTCTGCAGCCACAGCATCGCGAGTTCGATCCCCGGCCAGGGAGGGGGCCTGCATGGCGCAGCAGACCTCTCCTGCCTCCCGCTGGCCCCTCAGCAGTGGGTTTCGGTGGATCCGCTCGCTCGATGCCCCACTCTGTCTCTGGTGACTCCTCTTCCCCCTCCCCCTCTACACCCCTGGCCTGCATCCCAGCTCTTCCACGCAAATAGAATTTTTTAAAATTACAATTGAAAAAGGGCCGTTCCCAGTACGTGCTAGCAAACAAACCGCAGTGGGACCGAGGCACATGCTGCTCCCGACTGCTCCAACCCGACCAGACAGCGGACAGAGGTTCTCTCTATTTTATTAGGCTAAAAAATGCAAACACAACCCGCAAGAACTAGAGGGAAGGAAGGAAGACATGGGAAAGGGCTGGGCGCAGACCAGAGCCAATGGAGGGGGAGGAGGGCCCGAGGACCCCTCGGCAAGCACAAGTGGGAGTCTAAGGACTGGGCTTCTCCTCACTTGATGACGATTTTCTGGCGTAGGGCCCGGGGGCCGGGCCCGGGGAGGGGCTCGGGGGGTGGGCCGGGGCCCAGGGCCGAGGCGGCGGGCGGCAGCCCGTGGGCAGTGATGTACTTCTTGTAGGCCTCGCGGATGATCTTGAAGGCCCGGGCGGTGGCGTAGGGGATGTCTGTGACGGGGTCTCGGTAGAGGGCAGGGCGGTGTGTCACCGGGCAGACCTCCCGCACAGGGACCTTTGGGGGCCGTCCCTGGGGGAACCATTCCTCGAAAGTGGCGTCGTCACTGAACGTGATGAAGGTGCGTGAGCAGCGAGCGGGAGGGACGACGGGCCCGGTCCCAGCACGAGGAGCCAAGGCGGAAGGCGCAGGGGCAGGGTCGAGTCTGGGGGAGAGAGGAAAGTACAGGAAAGGATCAGACGGGCGCTCAGAGCTGGAGGCAGGGGTCGGCGACGGGCGGGCGGGGAAGACAGAGCTGGGCTGGACGGGAAAGCAGAAGAGGGAGTGGGGAGGCCGATGAGACAGAGGCGGCAGCGGAGGCCAGCTGGTGCGAGAACGGGCACCGCGGGCGGAGCGCGGAAGAAAGCAACCCCTTGAGGCTCACCCCTCCACGTCGACGTTCTCTTCTTTGGGGCCCGGCTCCCCAACAAGCGGCACTGTCACCGAGTGATACGTGACCACGGGCCCCGGGCACTTCCGCTTCTTGTGCACCTGCTTCTTCTTGTCGGCCTCGAGCCGCTCGTACGTTTCTTTAGGGGCAAAGGAAGGAGCCAGGGTAAGTCCCCGTCCCAACCCCTCTGTGTGCAACCTGGCTGGCTGGCGTCTGCATACCGAAGCCAGCTGGGGGGTCCTGAGCCCGCGTGCACCCCCATTTGTGAATGTTCTCTGCCCCACCTGCTCTCAAGTCTCAAGTCCACTCGCTTCACCGAGTGGGAAACTGGGGCTCCAAAGCCAGGGCCACCCGACGAGGGCCTGTCAGCACGCGTCCGTGGGGCAACAGGCCGCGCTTGGACAGAGTTGAAACACCCCTGCTGGCCACTGTGTCACCTGGGGTGGCCGCAGAGGACACAGGCCTAATCCGCCTTCCCCAGGACAGTCCAAGTAAGTCCAAATCTGCGTCCGCGATGCCAGACCGCGCGCGCCAGCCTCGCCCTACCTCACCCAGCGAGGCTGCGTCACCGCCCCTCCGCCACCCTAGTCCAGGACCCCGCCCGTCACGCCCTGGTCGGTCTCGGGCAGAGGGGCGAGCTAGCAGCCCACCGAGGCGTTCTGCCTCACCTAGACTGTTCTTAAGGAAACCTGAATTAGCGGCTGACATTTAGTAATTAGGGAGCTATATTCAGATACAGGTATTTCTGGTTTGGTCCCCCTTAAAAGACAAGAACTGGGCCCCTGAGTGCATCCTCCGTAGCACCAAGGGGCTGAGCTGTGTGGCTCCTCCTCCCTCAGGCGCTCCTATCTCACGTGGTCCTGGCTGGCCGGGCCCCGGCCTGTGACTGGTCACTGCTGGCAGATGCCCTGTGCGTGCCGGGGTCCGCGGGCCCTGCACGTCACTGGCCCTGGACAGCACCCGCCGACCAGCCACAGGCCCTGGTCCAGACGAGCTCCCTGTCTCTGCGTCCAGAGGTGGGGACGTGGAGGACACAGCCCCCCATGGAGGGGCTGGCGGGGGCCCGGAGCTCCAGCTGTAGGCATGGCTCCTTCCCCACGACAGCGGCCTGGCTGTCCCTGCAGCCACATCATGGTTTGCGAAGGGTCTCAGCCATTTACACGTTCTGAGAGGTGGCTGTTGTTTTAAAGACTAAGCTGTCATCCAAATAAAGATCGTTCAGTTTTAAAGTCACTATAAGGGGGGGGGAATTCCTGGCGCCACGTCCTGTAGATGCTGGAAATGAACAAGGGCTCGTCTGCTCTAGGAGTTGTCCACGTTTCAAAGTGTTGCTGAACTGGAACAGTGGGTCCCAGATATTCTGGGCGAACAAGCTTCTCCTCGAGTGAAGCTGCATTTGGGTCAGACGTGCTTAACAGTAACTATTCGGTCAGAGAAAGACTTAAGAGGGCGAAACAGCAAATCCAACCCTGTGGAGGCCTCTCGTTCCGCTCAGGGAAGGTCTGCACGGGAGGACGGAGTCTGCTGTTCCCTCCAACCTCATGGACCGTTCAGGCGCTGAGCCCCTCGGGGCCCGCCCAGCAGTGTGCCGGTACCACGTGTCACTGCGCGTGGCTTTCTCCTTGGGTGACCTGACCCACCATGTCACCAACAGACCTTAGGGAGTCTTCACCCTAACGCAGTGCGCCTCACGAATGCCTCATCCATCGCGTTTCTAACCCCCATGACCACTGAAGCAGCACAGCCACCCCACTTGGGAACACAGCATGCAAGGAGGCGAGGTGCTTTGCCTGTGGCCTTCTAGCAGGTGAGCAGAACTGGGGCCCGACCTCGGTTCCGGGCCCCCCTAATCTGACACCCAAGTGCTTCCAGCAACGGTCCTTCAGTCCTCACAACTGTGCAGTGCCTGTCCTGGTCACCTTCCCTCCCCATTCTCTCCTTTGCCTCCCTCGCCCCGGACCTCTTCCCTCCCAGTTCTTCTGTCCTCAGCCTCAGGGCTGCCTCGGGCTCCGCTGTCCTCAGCCCACAGACTGACCTAGTGAGCGTAAGTTGAGCTCTTCTGTGATCTTGGCCTCCCTGAGCAGCTCCTCCTGGGTCAGAGGCCGCTCACAGTGGGGCCCCTTGCGCCGCCTGGACTGGCCCTGCCGCTCTTGCACTCGCAGGAACGTCTGTCGCGTGTGCTCCGCCGTAGACTGGCGCATGGACTTCCGGCCTGAAGAGAGGCGGAGAGGACGACATCTCTGAGTTCACGCCTACCTCCTTCGTTAGTATGAACGTAAAGCCTTTTATTGAGAAGCCACTTCAAACTTATACAAAGCTGCAAGAACAACGCAGAGACCACCAGTGGACCCTGCACTCCGACCCCCGCCTTGGACACTCGCCCCCCTGCCGGCTCTGTGTGTGTTTTCCCTGAATGCTCTGGGGGTTGAGTCACCTCCGCTACGGTCTCCGAACCTAAACACCTCAGCGTCCATCTGCTAAGAAAAAGGATCTTCCTCCCGCAATCACAGCGCGGGTGCCCGCGGTCAGCCTGCACGGACACAACACTGCGGCCTCATGTTCTCACCGTCCATCTCAAGCGGCCCAGACGCCCCCACTCACTGTCAGAGCCGTCATCCTGCAGTTCCAGGGGTAGCAGCGCCTTCTCTTCTCGCGCCTTCTGCGAGCTGCCAGCCGGGGTGCTGACCTTCCGAGGTCTCAAGCTCTTGAGAGGCTCCTGGGGACAGAATAGGAGACACCAGGGAACAGAAGAGACTGAGGAGAAGGTAACAAGACTAACCCCACAGGGGACAGAACTGGTGTGGGAGTGCTGGGACGCGCAACAAGCAAGCACAAGAAAACCAGGGTGCCCTGGGACTCCCTGGTGGCGTGATGGGTAGAGCGCCGCACTGTGGAGCTTTCACAGCCCCTGCAGCGTGAGTTCGATCCCCGGCCAGGGAGGGGACCCACAGGGCGCAGCAGACCTCTCCTGCCTCCCCACTGCTCCCTCAGCAGTGGATTTCAGTGATCCGCCTGTTCTGCTCCCCACTCTGTCTCTGGAGACTCTTCTTACCCCCCCACACCTCTGGCCTGTACCCCAGCTCATGTGCACAAATAACCTTTTAAAAAACAAACCAGGACACCCCACACCTTGTAGGCTTTGGTGACCACTCGGCGCTTCCGTCTCGGCTCTTCGGCTTCCCCGTCACTGGATGGCTCGTCCCCCTCATCGATGTCAAAGTCGGAGTCCACTTCGTCCTCTGTGTCTGACTGGTCCCCTTGGTACTCATCATCTCCCGACTCCTGAGGACACAGGACAGAGGTTCTCGCTGGCCGCCGGCACGGACACCCCTTGGGGAAGAGGGCTGCCGCTTTCTTGGTAAGGGCTCGCTGACCCCCCACCCCGCCCCGACCTGGCCCGTCCTTCCCCGGGCAGGAAGTCTCCTCCTTCGCAGCATGAGTGGCCTTTTACTGTGGCCGGCTGGGTGAGTGCTGGGCACAGGCGGTGTGCTGTGTCTACCTCCACGGCCTCACGGTCCCGTAGCGAACACGCCGTCATTATAAAAGGCAGATTCGGCACACGCAACAGCTACGTGGTGCCGAGGGCAAGCGAACCTCCCAGGGAGGCACGCTCGCTGTGCCTGGTGGTCTGGGAAGGCCTAGACTTTAGACTGTTCCTGTAGACCGGGGGTTGCCAAACTGTCTGTGAACTAGACCAAAACAGGGAGTGGGCCAGACTGGGCCAGCGGTTCTAGTTTGCTAAATGCTGTTGCAGACAGTGAAGAAGACGTGAGCGGAGGCTGAAAGTACTGGTAGCGCTCAGATAGCCGAGGGGGAGAGGGGCTCGCGGCAGATGGAGCGGTGGGAAGGAGGTTCCGAAGCAGGGTGTGTGCGGCATGTTTGTGAACAGGGCTTAGGCCCCAACGGAGCAGATGGTTTCTCTCTGGCAAAAAGTTTTCCTAGCTGACTGCCTCTGGCTCCAGCAGTCTCCTTCCACGTTGACCGCCTGCCTGCCTTGTAGGGCTGTACGGCCTGGAAAGACCGCCTCGGGCTAGGAGAAACCTGAGTGCAGGGCCAGCAACCCTGTGACTTCAGCCTGCAGGCCAGTGGTGCTTGTTTCTCTCCTTCCTGTCCCCAGCACTGATATCCACTGTTGAGGTGACTTCAAGTTACCAAGAAATGGCTCATTTCTTTATGGGGCCAGAAAAACAGCTGAGTATTGACCAGATGGATGGATGGATGGATAGCAGGGACCCAGTGAGGATTTAGAGGAACGCGCTGCACAGGCTGTTTCTGGATTGCTCTGGGGGCAGTTTTTGGCCCGGAGCAGGCCTATGGCGTACTGCCTAAATGTGGGCCGACGTAGGTCAGGGCTAAAATGGCAGCCACAGTGGAAAAGAAAGGGAAAAACAAACACTTGGGAGCAGGAGAGTTAACTGGGCAGGGCAGCACCTCAAACATGTGGTCATCTCCTCAATCAGTGATGCGGACTAATGGGCTAGTGCTGGCGCGAGCCTGCCAAGGCAAGCAAGTGACAGGGCAGCTGACAAGCCAGGCCAGTCATGGCCCTGTCTTCACACCGATGACGGTCACTTCCTCCAAGCTCATGTTTGTGAAAGCCTGTCTGGGAACACATTAATCCCCTCAGCTCTAATCTGGTATTAAATCATATCGCCACAGGGTAGTAGTTCAATTACATGTTAGTTTAGTGCCCAGTTGAAACGCTTTCACTAGGTTATGGATTTACAAGCATTCCTGTGGCTTTTATCAAGGGTCATTGACAGACATGACTAGGTTAAAAAAAAAGTTTTTAACATCATCTACGGAACCCGTTTCTTTACATATTTTATATAAGGATGTGGTTCTACCTATGATTTAATACTGAATAAGTATTTCTCACTTAAAGAATGTATACACTTCTTTCTTATTAAAAAGAAATTCAGGTTTGGCTGCCAGGAAGCTCACAGCTAAATTTACTATCAATTGCCATTACTATTTTAGCAGGGAGGTTCCAAGTACAATTACTTCTGATCTGTCTATTTTTACTGCTCCTACTTTTTGTTTATATCATAAGCCTCTTTAAATCCTTTCTGGAAGCATGAAGGGTACATATTAAATAATGACTCATAAAATGACAGGAATAGGAAAATGGCCTTTGGAGGAGGGGTGACAAAGTTCTATTTTAAAGTAGCAGGTTAGGGCTGCGTAAATAAGATTCCCAATCAGTCCCCAAGTCCTGTGGACTCTATTTTGTTAATTTCTCATGAACTCTCCATTTTTCTCTACTTCCACTGCCCACTACAAACCACTCTCCTTATTACAGAATGACCTTTCTATAGTACAAATTTGATCATGAACTTCAATCAATCTCAGTCCTCCAGTGAAGGGCAAAACTCCTTAACATGGGGCCTCCCTGGTGGCGCAGTGGGTTAAGCAATGCACTATGAAGCAGACCTCTCCTGCTGAGCCCGCTGCTCCCCTCAGCAGTGTGCTTCGGTTGCTCTGCCTGTTCTGCTCCCAGCTCTCTGTGGTGAATCCTCTCACCCCCCACACCTCTGGCCTGTACCCCAGTGCTTGTATGCATAAATAAATAAACATGGTTGGGACATGGTTGGGACATGTTAACATGGTTGGGACAAGGTCCTATATGATCTGGTCCGCTTCTATGCCCTCCGGCCCTAACAATTTCTGTTTCCTTCAGTCTGGAAGACAGCAGACTGTGCCATCCCGGACCGGGATTTCATCCTGTCACCCTCTTCGCTGAATAATCTTTCTTCTACCGCCTGCCCCTTTCCATCCTATTGATCTTCATCCAGCCAAGTCTACTTTTTATACTATCCTCAGCTTAACATGATGTCCCCCAAGGGTAACCGTCCCCACCAACAACTCTGGCTCCCACGTGTTACCACAGCACCCTAAGCAACCCACTCACTTTACTTCTTATCATACAACATTTTACTTGTTGATCCTCCACTGAGGTCTGTTAATATGTAAGGAAAAAACCCGGTGTTTTGAATACTCCCCAGTGCAGGCATTGGCGAAGTTACTGCCGAACCAAACAGATCTCCTGTAACCTTATTATATAAGTTAGGTGTAAATAAGCAGACCAAATGTAAAAAGTAAAGTGGAATATGATCTTTGAAGAAATAAACAGTGTCACTTTTTAGGACAGTCAGGGTCACGTTTACATTGAGATTTGAAAGCTGAAAAAGGAGCTGACTGAGACCCTCTAATTTTTGGCGAGGTTCTAGTCTATACTGCAGATGAATAAGCCGGCCGCGGGTCAACGCGTCTACACCGCGCGCCTCCGAAGTGCCTCTCGGAGCACAGCGAGGGCGACTAGGTTCTGCCACACTCTGGGGTGCCCCAGGGAGCGTCTCCATCCCTGGTCCTTCCCACCCGTCCGAGGGCCTGCCCCCAGGACTCCCCCGTCTCCCCACCTTGGCCACCCCGTCCCGAGGATCAGCCACCAGGGCGCCCCTAACCCCGCCCCCTTCTTTGTCCGAGGTCTCTTCCTTGGGGGCCGCTCTTAGCTTCCTCCCTCCCTCGTCCTGGGCCCGGCTCTTGCCTCCGTGAAACCCCCATAAGTCGTCTGGTAGAACTCATCCTCCTCCTCTGCCTCCAGGAGCCCCGAAAGCCGGTTCCCCGCGGTCTTCCGGGGGGCCCGGCCCCCAGCCAAACTCATAACGCCCACCCGCAGCGGCCGCTCAGCCAGCGCGGTTCTGCAGCTCGGCGCGCCACACCGCTACCTGCGCCGGCGCCGGAAGCCCTCCCCTCCAGGCAGAAGCAGCAGAGCGTCGAGGGCGCGCCGGCCCGCCCCTCAGCTGGCGTCCTCGTCGGCCCCGCCCTCTCCGCGCCGAGCCCGCCCCGAGTCCCCGCCCCTTTGTCCCCGCCCCCGCTTTCCAGCTGGGGCTGGGAGGTGAGGCCAACTCTCGACCACCCCGCATCTCTGAGCCCAGAACTTGAAGTCACAAACTCATTTAGAAGCGGTCAGTCTCCCTCTGCTCTAGTCCACTGTCCACTCTGCTGTCAGTAGGGACCTTCCTAAAAACCCAGACTTTGACACTTCTGCTCAGCAGCTTTACAGCTTCCTATCACCTGCAGGATAAAGTCCGGAATCCTTGAGTTGGGCAGAGGGGTCATTGGCTGAGCACAGACCTAGAGCCAGCCAGACCCGAGTTTGCGTGTGAACCTGAGGTCCAGCTGGGCGACTTTGAACAAGCTGCTCTATCTCTCTGAATCTCAGATTTCTGATCTGTAAACAGAGACCAGTCCCTACCTTTTGAGTTTGTGGAGATGATCAGGAGACCCTTGTGAAAGGGCAGGCACACCATTACTGAGCACCCGGATGCCTGGTAGGTGGTAACTGCTATTATCAAGGCAATTTCGCCTCTCGCGGTCTTACCTCCTGCCACCTCATACTAATCAAGCACGTTTCCCATACGCCCACTTCTCTGTCATGCCTCATGCTTTTTCTTCTTAACATTCTCCCCTTTCTTGCCTACCTGACAAAATTTTAATTCCACAGGACAGTGAAGTCGTCTTTATACTCATTCCTCTCTTCCCAGCCACAATTCCCACATTCTTGGAGTTCATGCCTCCTCGGTTCTCTAGAGTAGTTTCCATCTCGAATAGTCTGTGGTATTGTCAAGACTCTGTTGTTTGTTATCCTGAAAACATTGTTGTCAAACTTTAATATTTGTACCGCTGTGACACCTGTTACATTTATTGTAGTGATTTGCATGTCTATTTATTTTTATTGTGTGATCTTTTTGAAGGCAAGCGCCCTCACAGTGCCTGAGATACAGTCAGGGCTAAATAATACTAATTCAGTGGATGAGTTAATGGATGATTCACTTAATGACTATGGTCACCATCTTATTTTGCCTCTACGTTGTTGATCATGCCAACACCTAGCTCCTCCATCTTGACCTTAGGAACTATTCTAAGACATGGAGTTGTGTGTGTGCACACGTGTGTGCGTTAGCATGTGCATACAGTGTCCTTTAAGTCTGTATGTGTGGCCTATTTTGAGATCACCAGATTGTCCCCCTTTTCCAAAGTATATGCTGGTGAACTCCCTTTTCCATTCCCTTGGGGGCACCAAAGCAACATGTTCTGCTCTGCCCCTGCTTCCCACACCCTGCCACATCATCCCAGTTCTGCTATGCCAGGAATGTTACTGGTAAAGAATAACACTGACTCAGAGGACACTCCAAGGATTGAGTGGAAGTGTAGGCAGAGACAAGGTTTAGGGGGAAAAGATGGGAAATTTCTTTCACCCATTTTTTAAAAAATGCCTTTATCTATTCATATATTTAGGCAACATTCATATATGCACATATTGGGCGCCTACTCTCTACCAGGCACTATTCTAGATTCTTGAGATATAAAAATGGATAAGAGATAATCTTTGCCTTGAAATGTTCAGTCTGTTATGAGGGAAGCAAACAAATATGCGGACATAATACAAGGTGGTAGGTGTATTAGTAGCCACTTTCCAGTACATAAAGGAGAAATAAAGACTCCTAAGAAGCTAGAAAAAAAATTTAAAAACCCACGAAAACGGGGGCCTCCCTCATGGCACAGTGGGTTGAGCGCCACACTAGGAAGCACTCATGGCATAGCAGTGATTTCAATCCCCGGCCAGGGAGCGGACTCACACGGCACAGCAGACCTCTCCTGTCTCCTGTCTCCCTGCTGCCCCCCTCAGCAGTGTATTTCAGTTGATCTGCCGGTTCTGGTCCCCACTATGTCTCTGGTGAATCCTCTCACCTTCAGCAACTCTGACCTGTACCCCAGTTCTTGTATGCATAAATAAATCTTTTTTTTTTTAAAGCTAAAAAACTGGAATCTCTTCTTTCTGGAATCCTGAAATTAAATCCCTAGATCAAATCCCAAAGAAGATTCCTTTGTTTGACCTACCACCTTGGTAAATCAGGGTTTTATTGGTCTAATCCCAGGTTTAAATCAGAAACAGATTTACGTCTGCACTAGATGATTTCTAAAGTAACTCAGGAAATGTAGCAACTTCATGTCTTTTTACAGAAACAAGGATAATGTATTTAACAAATATTTATTAATTGACTATCCAGGAGCCAAATCCTGTGCTGGACAATGTTTACTTGTTTGTTTCTGTTTACTTCTGTTCATGTCACCTTGGGGGAGGGGTTATAGATAGAAGCAATCATAAATGACTGCAGTGGTACACAACTTGCCACGGACTTATATGTAGAGTCCAAGCTTTGGAAGTTTATCTACCTTCAGTACTCAAGGGAGAATGAATACTCCAGCAGATGGCAGCAGGGAAACGATTACTTTAGATGACGATGAGAGAAGGCATAGGTTAGTGCATGAAGATACTATACTCACTTTCCAGGACCTTGACTACGTCCAGATAGAGGATACTCAAGTCATCTTGGGGGCTACAAAACTTAGTATTTCCCCCACTCCTTCTCATTTATTAACTCCACGGGTGATCCCTGAGCCCTTGTAGAGCCAGGCCAAGGGGAGAAACAAGAGTGAAGCAAACAGATCCTGCTGTCCAGTGGCTAACAATTGGTTTAGAGACAGTCAGGGCTTCAGCAGAGCCCACAGTCTCCGGGGAACCTTGTTAAAACTGAGCAGGTTTAGTACGAAGCTAAACTAGAACGGGCCACTTCTCTGTGCCTCCCTGCCCTTTGGAGCCTAGATAAACAGTCGGAGGCCGCGGGTTTTTGGGTCGCGGAAGCTGACCCGGTCAGGTCTCCTTCCGGGGCTCCTTTGGGCGGGTCTTCACGCGCTTGTCAAATATTCGCCGCACCCGGTCGCCGCGTCCGTGTCAACTGAGGAAGGCGAGACGTGCGCGCGCCCCAAAAACAGTAAACAAGGCGTTCAACACGGAAAGACTTCTCGTCATAGCCGCCAGCCTCACAGCGCCAACCCGACCCCCGCACTTCGGTCGGGAGCGCCTCCCCGGGCTGTGCCTTGCGGGGGCTGCCCGGGACTCCTCCCGGCTCGGACCGAGCAACGCAACCCCTTCAAGCCGTGAAGCAAAAGTCGACCCGCCGAGCCACCGTAGAGGCGCGCACGGCGCGGGCGCGTGGGCCCGCCCTTACGTTAGGGCGCGAGGACTCGCGCCACGTGACCGGGCGCGGCTTCCTGATTGGCTTCGCTCCCTCCCACGGAGGGGGCGGGCGGCGAGGGGCGCATGCGCGGAGCCGGGTTTCCCGGCCTGGGAGGCGGGGCGGTGGGCTGAGTGACGAGCGGGCTGCGGCGGCGCCGGGGGGGCTCGCTCCGCCGGGACTTCTCGCGCCCGCCGCCTCCCCCAGCTGTGGCCGGCTGACGTCCGGCGCGGCGGCGGCGGCTCCCTGCGGGCCTGGGGCTCGGCTCCCGCGCGCGGCCGGGAAGTTGCGGAGAGCGCGGGGAGAGCGCGGGGCGGGCCCCCCCGCCGGCGAATGGTGCGGCCCTGAGCGGTGGCCGGGCCGGCCGGGTCTGCGGAGGCGGGAGGGGGCGGGGAGGCCGCAGAACGCGGGTCTGTCCGCAGACGTGGGAAGATTCCACTGCGAGGCGAGGAAGAGCCGGTCGCGGCGAGCGCGGCCGCCGCGGGGGAGGGGGCTGCCAAGATGGCGTCGGCCCCGGGGCCGTCGGCGACCGGGCTCTCGGCCGTGGACCCCGGGGGCTCCTCCTGCGCGTCCACAGGTGAGCGGCGGTCGGCGGCGCGGCGCGCGGGGCGCGGGCTCGCCGGCACCCGTGGCCGGGCGTCCCGGGGCGGGTGTGGAGCCCGCGTCTGCGCCTGCGAGGGGAGCGCCTTCCGGCCGGGCCGGGACCGCGGGGCCAGGAGGGGGCGGCGGAAACGCCGCCGGCCGAGGGCGCCTGCGAGGGCCGAGGCCGGCGGGGTTTCGCGGGCGCTGGAGTTGGAGGGCGCGAAGGGCCCGGGGTGCTGGGTTGCGGGCGCCTCCGGCGGGGAGCGGGGGCGTCGGGGCCCTGCGGGCTGAGTGGCGGGAACCGCCCTTCCCCGCGGAGCCTCCCGAGGCGCCCCCCTCGCGGACGCGCGGGCACCTCCTCAGCCCGCTCCCCCTGGGTTGACTCGGCTCCCAGCGCCTGCCTTGGGGGAGAGTCTGAAGACTTGGGAGATGGGGGCCCGGAGGCCCCGGGCAGGTGGCGAAGGGGCCGCGAGAGGCGGAGGCAGGCGGGGGGCTCGGGCTGGGCAGGGTCGGGGAAGCGGGGCTCAGAGGTAACCCCGGGGATGGGCGCCGAGCCGTAGGGGGAGGACGGGGTGTGGTGTCGGTGGGGGACGGAGGTGTCCGGCGACCGCGACCCACGGCGCTGCGCTGGGCTGAGCGTGGCGGTCCGGCTCGGGCGAGTCGTGCGCGGCCGCGGGTGTCTGGTAAGCTGCAGCTTTGTTTACGTGCGTCTATTTTTAGTTTTCTGCGCGGTGATTTTTGCCTTTCCGGTGAGAGCGTCCGGGGCTAGAACTCAGGTGCCTTCTAGTGCAGCCAGGAGAAAGTCAAAGCGGCAGGTTCTTTCTCAGCGCTCCTTCACCCCGTCCCAGTGCAGAAGGAGTGGCGGGGTGTGTCGTGCTCACGCTTCCTAACACTCAACTCAGGTGTTCTCTCGGTTGGAAGCCCGGAGAATCTTAAGGCACCTGTTTATAGCCCACAGTGTGGGCTAGGAAGGATCGGCACGGTGGACAGACTTGGTAGTAAAAGGAATTACTTAGCACTGGCGCGTTTTGCCCCTTTTCAGACTGTGGTACTTCGGGTAGTCCTAGTATTTTTAGATGTCACTCCTTGATATTTTTGTTTTCTGCCAGAGCAAAAGGCTAACAGTAATTTGGATTGTATAAATGTGTTTTCCTACTGTGTCACCAGAAAGTCAGGGATAGTGGACTTTATTAAAGAAAAGTCTAAGTTAAAAAGTTTGTTATGAGACAGTGTTACTTCAATTTTAAAGATGCAGAAAAAATAAATAGCTTTAGATAACTTTTTTCCATTTTTCTCTCCTCTATCTCTCCGACATGTATTCAAACAGTTGGATTAAGAAATTAAGAAAAAACACTTTTTACATACGCCCCTGAAAACATTAGGCAATTTTTGTGTGTAGATACAGTGTTGACTCTTCATGTCTGTACTTTCCCTTAGGTTTGGGCTTAGTGAATAAAATGTTTGGTTCTGATGCAGAAGAGTCTATTTAGAATAGAGTAGAAGAGTCTAGAAGAGATAGACTAGTAGAATAGAATAGAAAAGTCTATTTAGAATAGAGTTAGGACATCGGCAGAAATACGAGGTGGTTTGCTAAAGGGTAAAACGCTAGCTGGCCTAGTAGAGGTTCAGGGGTGCGCGAGCAGTCAACCACCGAAAGCCAGTTTGCTGTTGTTAGATGTCTGCTGAACCCACCTCCATTTGGTGAAAGTCTGAAATCCTTAAGACGGTGGTCTCTGGCAGAGTTGAAAATTAATACAAATGTTAGACAAACCATTTCATAGTGGTGGTTCAGAGTCATTTGGCATTCAAATTAGGAAAAAAATACAGGTTATTTGGAACAGTTGTTCCAAGCCAGTGTTAAACCTCTATTTAGATTATTTCACTATTAGCCAGAGCTGATCTTTTATACTGCTGACAGGTGAAATTCAGAGATAAGCTTTGAATGACTCTGAAAGATGTTTGACATCTTCTCCCATTGGCCTAATTAAGATGTTTGGATCTGGGGGGATGGTTATAAATATCTGCTTCTAACAGTCGTTGTCAGTGTATTTATCATTACACTTTGGTGCTTAGTAAAAGGTGACACTGTTTGCCCTTTAGTCTCACCTGTTTGGTGTGTGAAGGAAGTTCATTTCTTTCTCTGTCCTCATCATTTGGCAGTGGCATCACTTACTAGTCAACCCTGTGAAGGTACTGTTCACGCGCCACCACTGCCGAGCCTCCATTCAGGGGCCTGTTTCCCCAGTTGTAGTTTGAGTAGCCCTCTTAGAGCTTGAAATCCAGTTGCTGAGTCCCCTTCTTACTCCTGTGAAGGGAGTAGGGTTTTGTTTTGGTACTTGGAGTAGTGGAGTAATTAGAATGATTACATTAAAGGATACATGTTCCCCTGGTACAAGAGCTGTGTGAAGAAACCACGTTTAACTCCCCCAAGAAAAAAAGCACTTGAAACTGTAGAAGATCATGAACCTGTGCCTACTTTTGCTTCACACCAGAACATTTCTGAAAGTGTTGCCGTAAACCTATGATTTTATCATGTGCCCAGATAACTTTACATCTCCTTCCTTGAATTTTTCTCTCTTGACTGCCTGAGGGGCACCTCAGAAGGCTCAGGATTATGGTGTCCTTCCTAGCAGAGTCGGCAGTAATCTGGTAACCCTAAATGGTGGGGATTTGGTTGAGGGCATTTTTGTTTCCTTTGTATACAGTGTAGGCCATTTGTAGGTTGATTTGTCTCTTTGCCGCCATTGATTAGTGAAAAATAGTGGAACTACTGAAGTGAGAAACTGAAATTTGAAAACACAAAGATAGAAAGAATATCATGTAGTCAGAATGTCACCATTGAACATATTGGTTCATGTGTTATAAGTAGGGAGAGATTAATTTTGTTTGCTTTCTCCATAGAGGCTTTTCGATCCTTCTGCCGCTCCCCCCCCCCACCCCCCCGGTTATTTTCTTTTGTCCCTTTAGTAGATTCTGCTGGATAATTGACATCAGAATGTCATTATTTTTGATTAATCATTTATTTCTGCCATGGCTGCTTAAGCTCAGTTACATATAGGTACCCTGTGGCTGACATTGATTGGAAATAATGTTTACAAGTTCGCTCTGAATATCAAAATAGATATTTTACTTAATTTCTTTGTGCTGTTATGGATTGGTATAAAACTCTTTTGCTCAGTTACTTAGTTGTCTCAAATGTATGCTGGCTACTAGCTATTACACATTTTATCTGCCTGTTTTTCTTTGATAATATAGTGGAAGTTATGTCCTGTGAATTAATTGAACAACAGAAATAACACCAAGCCAAACACAGAACAACAGTCAGAGTTGTCAGGGTTTTTTTTTTTTCCTCTCTTCTTGATTTTCTTGATTAAGGGTAAAGGCAGATTTCAGGAAGTATTCTCTCTTCTGATAGGCCCCCACCGGGAATTTGTCTTTTTCCTGGTGATGCAAACCAGCCTACCAGTCTCAAAGAGGACACATCCCCTTCCTAGCTGATTTCCCCTGTTGTACTGCATGTCTTTATCCTTTCCTATTGAGAGAATTGTTTAGTTTCTTTACCTGTGATGACCCTATTTTGTATCTCCTGTGAGTTTCTGAGTTTCTATTGTTGTTTAATGGTTTCTATTTAAAGTGAATTTTTTTTTAACATTCCTTCCATAGTTTTACTTTGTTGCCAGTCATTTTTCTTTCTCCTCCTCTGAAGTTCCATTGTTTATCTGTACTGGCTGTATGCAGTCTGTATTAATATATGAACATCTGATTCTGGAAACGTCTCCTTGTTATTGGAATCAGAGGAAGACTTTGGCAAAAAGAGAGGAAGGCAGGTTCCTTGTAGGGAGTTAAATATATCTTACAGTTTGCCTTGTATACCTGACTAAGCAGTGTGAAATTTACCAAGAATAAGCACTATCCCAAAGAACCCTGATGTTGATGGGGAGTGAGGAAAGGTAAGTAAGCAAAGGCAGTTGTGAGGAAAGAATGGGAAGAGTTTTTTAGGATATATAATTAGAGCATATTAGCTTTCCTGTGCGCAGAGTAGGCAAGCAAGCCTGATTGACTTCAGACATCCTTAAAAAAAAAAAAAGACCTGTATAAGAGGGGTGACAGAAAAATAATTTACTTGGCCGTATCTCTGATTTCCTTGCAGGGGATGGGAGTGTGGTAGTGCCTTGAGTACATTGTTGGGGCAATTACTGCTCATTATGATAGAACGAAGTTAGGCTTTCTCCACTCAAGTATGTACATTCCGATCCAGCAGGAACCATTGCTTTTCAAGATAGAGTCAGGTTTGAAAGTAGAATTGGGAGGTGTCAGTCTGCCAGCAATAACTTTTTGTTTTCAGATTAATATTTTATTTATTTATGCACACAAGAACTGGGGTGCCGAGGTGAGAGGATTCACCAGAGACAGAGCAGAACAGGCAGATCTACTGGAACACACTGCTGAGGGGCCCCGGGTTGGGACAGGACAGGCCTGCTGCGCCCTGTGGGTCAGCTCCTTGGCTACAGGTCAGATCGAACTCCTGCAGCGGCTGGCGATAGCTTGGTAGTGCTTAACTCCTTGTGACACCAGGGAGGCTGCCAGAAATACCTTGACGGTGGGTCTTGTAAAAAGGACCTGTATTTATTTTTTTCATATGAATCATAGTTTTGGTTGTGGTGTTGGGGGTGGAGGCTGAGAATAATTTGCCTTTTAGAACTAGAAGCAAACTTTTATCAGAACTAGAGGGAAGTGACTTCAAAAAAATTTTAATATGTTAATTTTTTTACCTGCAGGGACATGTAGGAAATTTTAATTTAATCTTTCATTTTCCAAATTAGGAAACTGAGGTCCAGAGAGATTGTCTCAGCGGTGGAAATGTTGCATAAGGCCATGTGGCGTCAGAAACAAGTCTCAGTCAGTCTGTGGCTCATCCCATGCTACTTAGTTAGCTCTTAGCTAGGGCGGCCAGGACTGGGTGCGCACACTGCTTTCAGGTGTGTGTCTGCGGGTGCACCCTTGCCTTTCTGACTGTCGCTGAGACTAGCCTTAGAAAAGATGTATGCCTGCCAAGAAGCCAGATCGAGCTCTTCTCTGGAATATGCCTTGTTTTTCTTAATTGACTTGATTTAGTCCTTGATGAAGGTGTAGTAATTTTGTTTGTTTGTTTTATTAATGCTACGCTTTAGATCTGTGTGCTCAGCAACTTCTAAGGAGACAGGTTGACATTTCAGACATATTTCTGAGTATTTTCTTTCGGAGAACATATTGTGCCTCCCACCTGCGTGGGTATTGTTGAGATGACTTTTGGAATTTCAAATTAACAAGTACAGAGAGATTGCTTCAGATAGTTTGGTACACAGCTGGTCTGATTGTGTTTTTGCTTAGTTCTACGTGGCCTTTGCTTTTTTAATCTTTGATTCTCAGTCACATCACCAAGACCCCCTAAAAATTAGTAGCATTTAGCTTCTCAAGTCTGCTTGTCTCTCTGTGCTCTGTGTAGGAACTGCTGATGTTTCGGTAGCAGCAGCAGTGGTAGGTCACTGGGCTGGGTCTCGGGACTTGCTTCCCTATGACCTGTTCAGGCAGAACTCCAGTTGTCTGAGGAATGCGCATCCGGCCGGCCTCCAGCGTCCCCAAATTATGTGTGTACTTCAAACAGTGAAGTCAGTCACACGCTGCCTCTCATTTCTCGTCTGGTAGGTGATGTCATCTCTTCTCTGACGGAAATGCTTCTACTCTGAAAGCTTAGGGAGAGGCTCTGGTATTAAGGCCAACATGTTTTGTTCTAGACACTGGGGGGATAACAGCTCTTTGGAGCTATTTACTACTTGAAAACATCTTTGTTCAGTTAAGGCCAGCTCATTTCCACCTCTTAACTTTTCACTCTTCTCAGAGTTAGGTGTTTTTTCTTCCTCTCACTCCTTCCTCAAGATGAATCCTCAGTGGTTCAGTAGTAGCAAGCAAATTTATGGAGACTCGTGGTGAATGGTGATGGTCTAAGTAACTAGAAACCAGACCTTCCGATATCTTTTCTCCCACAGACACCATTAGGGAGAGGCCCTGGACCAGAATGGAGTGTTTCCTAAAGACTAATACAGGCTTCGTCAGGAACATTGTCTGTGTGGTGTGATGACTCAACTTTTGCGTTTTAGCAAGAGTTGATTGCGCTGTAGCCACTTTGGCACTTGACTTGGCTGGTTGGGCTGTTCTGAAATTAGTAGCAGTGACGATCCCTCTTATTTTCATAATTTAGGGACTAGATCTTTTATATTTTAGAAGTCTTGGCATTCAGGAAATATTGTGGAAAGTAGATACCTGCATTTTATAGGGGAATATTGAGAACAGGACGATGAGGAATATGAAAAATAAAGTTCTTCAGAGAGACCCTCTCATGTGCTGATGCAGGTTACTTTCAGGTTGTACAGGAACTGACAGGAACACGTAGTAGAGAAAGAGGGTGTTAGTGTGTGGACTTCAAGCCTGTTTGTAGGTTGGGATTGTGAGCAGCATTCTAGACGTTTCCTTTTCACGTTTGCCCTTCCAGTTTATCTCAGCAGCAGCATATGGCTGTGATGAGCTTGAGTTAGGGTGCAGGATGGGGAGCAATGGGCTGCACATCTGGGCTGTTGAGTAGTGGTTTACTGGGAAAAGTGGGTTATAAAGCAAATAGAATGACAGGAAAGCCATCTTTATGTATTTCTTTGATTGTTGAATTATCTATATAACATTTGTTATAGGAAATATATGTAGATAAGAAAAATAGAAACTTAAAGTTATAAAATCGGCATAGTCCTGCTCCAGAAGTGGTCATATGTTAACATTGTGGTGTATACTCTTTTGGATCTATTCTATGTAAGCTTATGGGTGTTTTTAAAAAAATACTGTACTATATAATTTTAAAAATAATTCTTTGACCTTTTTCCACTCAACAAGTTATTGTGACATTCTATCCGTAAGTGTACACAAAAATAATAGTATTCAATTTTATGGATGCACAATATATACTACCAGTCCCCTGTTCGTTTGGAATCTTTCCAATTATAGTCGCTATCCAGTTACAGTTATTATATATAATGTGATAAGTATCTTTGTGTATATATATCTTTAAGTATCTTTGTGGATATATATCTTTATTCAGGTGACTGATTGTTAGGATAAGTTTCACTTCTGGGTCAAATTATACATACTTACTTTTAAGGCTTTTTGCTGGATATTGTTTTCCAGAAGTGGAAGATGTTCAAATAAATTGTATGCTATTCTTTTTTTAAAAGGCTAGAGGCTCTCATGCAAAGGAGCCATAAAAGGTTTTGCCAGTCTTGAGTCATTCCAGAGTGAAATGATTTGGGTCACAAGTTTTGTGACCACTTCTGGAATACTTTTTCCAGAACCTCTTTCCTTTTTTTACACCTTTACCTGTAGCTGTAAAATGTCATCTGACATTTCATAGTCTGGTGCTGTTCATAACTTTAAGCTAGAGGTTTTTTTTTTTTTTTTTAATAATGCTTATTCTGCTGTAAACAAGTCGAACCCCAGCAATAAGTGATAACTTTCTGTTTTTCCTCATTTAGGTTGCAACTTACTGTGCTGTGGGGTCAACCGTAAGAGAGGTAGATCTGATGTATATCTGCTGAAGAAGCATGAGCTCCTTGCAATAACTAGCAGCCAGCTCTTCTCCCTGTAACAGTGCGAAACTCTGTGTGGTGGTAGTGCATGGTCTTCTTCTGAGAAGGCTGTGGGCATCCTGCAAAGGTTGTCTGATGGTAGCTCCTTCCCCCCCCCCCCCCCCCCCCCCCCCNCCTTCCCCCCCCCCCCCCCACTCCGGAAGAGGTGCTATCCTAATGCAGATGTGCGTTTTCTCACATAGTGTGATGGGAACCAGTTGACCGCATTTGTCTTCTCAAAATTGTCCCATAACTTCATTTCCTTTTGTTTCAGTAAACTAGTCTCCACCCTTACACTGTCCCCTTTCTGCTGACCCTAACCCTTATTTCCCCTAACCCTTATCCTGTAAATGGGGTTTTACAGCTCACAATGATGATAATAATTGCTAGTGTTTATAGAGTATTTGCTCTGTGTTAAGAATTATACATGACTTACTTAATATTTATGACACCCCTATGAGGTACACATTGTTATTTCTTCATTTTATAGATCAGGTAGCCAAGACCTAGACAAGTTTTCATCAAATCTGGGTGTTCTGATTTCAGAGCCCACATTGCTGCCCCACTGTGCTGTTATCACCTCCCTTCACTAATACAGAAGTCTGTGTGTGAACTAACCTGACTTAAAACAGATTCAGTATCTGTTGTTGAATGGCACTGACTGACCAGCTGCCCTTGCTGGAGGAGAGAGTGATACAAAAGGGGACCTCCCCTCTGACCTTGATTGTTCTAAACAAAATTTCTGAGCTCCTTTAAATGCTTCTGATACTGATCATTTTAGAAAACAAGTTGGAGGTTAATGTAGACTCATACCAGTGAGCCGTGACCGATTCTTCAGTGGATTCCAGGATCCTTAAAACAGTTTGCCCCTCAGAAGCCGACTTTTTTGTCCAGGCAGATTCAGTAATCATAGCCTGTGCTTTTAATCAGAACAAGTCATTTCCTGCATAAGTCAAGAAGAAAATTCTAATCTAAGAATGGAGTTCTTTTTTCTGTTAAAGTTGCTGATGTCTCATTACCAAGACAAAAAGGTACTGTCTACTTCTGGCAAGGCCCTTTAGTCTGTCAGACTGAGAGACTGCTCTTTCAAGCGGCACACTTCAAAGACAGTTCCTGCTCCTCTAGAAATCTGTGGTTCTTAGAAGGATCAGCTCACTAAACACAAGAAGTGAAAGGCACGGTTTCTCCAGTAACATTGATTACTGGTGCCAGAGTAGCAGGTGTTGTTAATTTAATTTAATTGAGATGAACGAAAGGAGGACTCTGATCCTAATCTAACTCTTGTAAGTGCAAATGATGGGGGAACCCTCTTCTCCCCTTCATGGGAAGGGGGTTTACCTGAAAGGGAAGAAGATTGTTCCAATTGTCCACAAGCAATTCTGAGATTTGTTTAGTTTGTCAGTCCATCCTAATTCCCTTAGTGCTTTCTTTTTCTTTTCTTTCTTTTTAAAACACTTATTTATGCATACAAGAGCTGGGGTACAGGCCAGAGGCGCAGGAGGTGAGAGGATTCCCCAGAGACAGAGTGGGGAGCAGAACAGGCAGATCTACTGAAATGCACTGATGAGGGGAGCAGTGGGCAAGGCGGGAGAAGTCTGCTATGCCATGTGGGCCACCTCCCCCAGCCAGGGGCAGGGATCAAACTGGTGCTGCAGTGTCTGCTGTCTGCTTTATAGTGCCTTGTTTAACCCACTGAGCCACCAGGGAGGCCTCCCTGCCACTCCTCCCCCCCCACCCCACCCCCTTGCTTTCTTGTTTCACTAGGTGGCTAGGAAATTGAAAACAAGATTGTTTAGAAGAGAGAGAGCTGAATTGAAGATTAGCAGTGTGCATTCCAGTTCTGACTGCCACTGCCTTTAATTTTTGACCACATCCTTTAACTTCTCTGTGTGCTTTAACTTACTTTATAAAAAAAAGCATTAGATAAAATTTCAGAGACCCTTTCTGATTTTTTATAGTATAAAAAAATTGCATGTTAGCTTGAAAATGAGCAAGTAGCTTTGTGACTGAGAAGCTTCCTTATCAACTTGTTCAACTTAAAAACCAGCTTTCGCAATATTACTTTAATTAAAAAGGAAAGGAGTAAGTAAGTATCAACTTGGCTAATAGCTTAGATTCCAGGGAGACTGAGCCTTGGCCAGAGTTTAAATTTAAAAAAAAGAGTGACTGCGCCCTTGCCCCTCTGGGCCGCAGCATCTTCTTCTGAGGAGGGGTTAGGGGCCACACGCCTCACCATTAGTGCTGAGTCATTTTTTGACTCACTAAAAAAGTTATCTTAGCCATTTTTCTGATACAGCCTTTTGGTCATGGCTTTTTTTCTTCTGCTTCGAAGATAGAAGAATTAGCAAGTTGTTCAGAATACTTCTTGGCCCAGGGCCTGTAAGCAAGTGGGTGTTACAGAGTCTGCGCACTTGAATTGGGAGTTCGTTAGAAGGATTTCACTGTTAGAACTTCGTCTTTGGTGCCTACTTTTAACAGAGAAACTCTCTAAGAAAAGCCAACTCTAATGCAGAAGCTTCACTTTCCAGATTTGTTTTCTTTTTCTTGTGGCATTTTCCCCCTGAACTTAATAAAAATAAATATTTTCAAACACACACAAAATAGAATGGTGTGATGAACCTTTCTGTCCCATCAGCCCGCCTCAGTAGCGGCATTCTGCCAGTCTGCTTGCGTGTTTTCTTCATTGTCCCAACTCTGCCATGGACCACTTTGAAGCAAACCTAGTCACCATATGACTTTACCCATCAATACTTCATAATGTATTTCTATAGGTTAAGGATGCTTTTTTTTGGGGGGGGGACAGAGGTTGGGGGAGTTATTATAAAACCATGGTAGTTCGTTGCATATACAGAATTAACGATTATTAATTTCTCTGAGATGTCTATTCAGGAAATCTTTATAGGTTTTTTTTCTAGTCAGCATCCAAATTAAGTTCTATACATTGTCTTTGGTGGACATCTCTCTCAAGTCTTTTGTTAGAACAGTTCCCACTCCCTTGTATAGTTTTGAGGGTCTGATGAGATGTGTTTGTAAGCTTTTAAAGTGCTATACAAATATAAACTGGTTAGTGGAGATAAAAGAATATGGCTAACATTGTGTCAGCATCTCAGTCAGCATCAAGGGGAAATTGGAGAATGTGCGGAAGCTCACTTGGTGGAGAAACAAGCAGAAATATTGTGCGCTCCTTCAGGTCAGGAACATAACCTGTCTGCAGTGCCTGTGGTGTAATTACTGGCATAACAGTGATCAGTAGGTAACTGTTGAATAAATGAAGGGGGAGGTGGGAAAAGCAGAAATAATTGAGTATCAGATTTGTGCTGAGATGTGTTGAAATTGAGTCAGTGAGAGGAAGCTGGCCTTGGGCCTTCTACTGCATCAGAACCGACCAGCCGGTCTGAAACCACCTGCCCTTGTAGCAGATACCGTAGCATTTCTTAGCGTGGGCTGGTGGTGATATAGGCATTTTCCCAACAATCATTGAGAGTGTTTGATTTAGGGGTCCAAGAATCCTCAGGAGAAAGGTTTTTCTGAGGAAGAGTAAATGTTAATGCTGGACCTGTCCTGTAGTTGATTTCCACACACACATAAAGGGGACATGTACGTTATGGCTATGGATTTTAAAATGATGATAAATACTTGTTAGAAAATATTTTTCAGAAAGATACTAGAAACAATATTCTAGTTTATCCATAGGGATAAATCCATTCCCCTTACACTTCTGCTGGCTGGCATTACCGTACTAGGCACTTGGTATGTCTTGCTCAGTTGATCTTTTTCTTTCTTTCCCCTAACCCTCCCCGCCCCACCCCCTCATACAGAAGAGAAAACTTGATTATCAGGCGAACGCGTGTGTTGTGTGTGCTGTCAGTGGCTCTTCCGCCTCACGGGCTTACTGGGACCCGGCTCCCTGTATTGTCACTGTTCTTTCTTGTTTCTGGGCCAGTGTATCAGGGCAGCGCTGACAGAATTTTCTAGGTGTTTTCTCTCCTCTTTCATTCTTTGCTAGGTTCTCTGATCTGTGCCCAAGGTCAAAACTTCAAGCATGGAAGAAGGTGGTAAACCTTAGGCCCGATTCTCCTCCCTTTATTGCTTGGTCTGATTATTACTATTTAGACCCCAATATCTCTCTGCTGAGCAGTAGCATTTTTGGGCTTAATCCCAGTTTTGCAGTTGCTAAGCTATGCGATTGTCACCAAAATTCCACTGAGCAAAGTCCTCCCACCTTCATTCTGGGTACTTTGCAAGAGTGTAGCAGCCGGAAAAACCACATGTTTGTGTGATAAAAATAGGAGAGTAGAACTTTTTAGTAAGTAAGAAAGCCCCAAACCTACTCAGCTTTGAGATGGTTTAACTGCTTATCCCTCTCCATGTGTGGCTGTGTCCCATGACCCTTGCCTGCAGAACTCACCTCCAGCTGGCGCCACCGCTCTGTGACTGGGTGTTGACTCCCGGTTCTGCCAGTTCCTCTCCAAACCCCTTTTCTGGAGTAGAAGAAGGGAAGAGACCAAGAACTGACGAAGGAGTTCAGAAGCAGTGTCTGTGTTCGCGGAAATCACACCTATTTCCTTGATGAGAGAGAACTGGCCACTCAGCTGGGTGTGTGCCCTGCAAGTCGGCAGATCGCCAGCAGGGACTACTCAAGGGCTGGGGTGAGCCCAGTGCCTGGAAATGCTAATCAGGGCCGGGCAGCAGGACGTTAAGCCTTGTGGGTCCAGCTTGCTCTTGCGCTAGGAATCACATGCAGTGCTCACCTGAGTCTCCTGAAGGCAGAGGCTGCATAGCTGATGGGCGTGACCGTGTGCGAGGGTGACACGCCGACCCGAGACAGCCCACATTTATTTTTTTTTTTCAAAGATTTTATTTATTTATGCATACAAGCACTGGGGTACAGGCCAGAGGTGTGGGGGGTGGGTGAGAGGATTCACCACAGAGAGTGGGGAGCAGAACAGGCAGAT